>JAUMHB010037401.1:0-19632 GCA_032359685.1 Pittosporum tobira | reverse complement strand
AAAATAATGAAAAATCAAATTTATATATCATTAAGCGAAACATACAGTATTTAATATTTTGAAATTTATTTTATCATATGAGTTTAGTAGAGTGGTAATATTACTCATAACCTATTGAAATGAATCCCGACAACTATAATTAATTTTTTAAAAAGAAAAAATGACCGAGGGGCAAAAGTGTCCAAAAAATGAATAAATATTGAACCAAAATAATGTGGTTTGTGATATATATATATATATATATATATAGAATTTGGGTGGTTTAATTTTTTTTTTCTCTTATCAAATAGGGACTTTCTTAATTTACGAATTTTTAACTGCTATACTTTTATTTTCGAGACGAATATAGTAATAAAACTTAAAAACATAATCAAAAGGAGTAAAAACAATTACTGCTTGAATTGTTTGATGAAAATGATCGAATTGGCGACGTGTACCTTCTTCTGGAGGCAAGAGTTGAGCAAGAGATGTCAAGCAAGAGAGAGCCAGAGATATCAAGTGAAGGAGGGAGACCATCTTACCGGGAGTAATAACTTTGAAGAGATCAGACTCCATTCTCATCAATTCAAAAATCTTGTGCTTTTGATTTCAAGTTTTTGTTTTGTACTTATTTATATATATATATATATATATATATATATATACTAGTTACGAAATTATGAGAAAATTATGGAGTCTGTTTTGGAGACTTACAAAAGTTATGGCGGAGCTCAATTCATTGTTTGGCTATGAAAAGATAGTTTTGGCTATTTATTAGATATTTTTAAAAATATTTTTATATGAAAAAATTATTATTTTAATCCTTCAAAACTATTCTTATACTATATGGAGTATTTTAGGAGTTTTATTATCCCAAGGTGAATACTAACTCTCTACTTGTAAGTTTAGGCATGAAAAAAAATAAATTTAAGTTAGAATAAAAAGGGAAAAAATAAAATTATATAAGTGTTTTTTTTGTGAGTTTGTAAAATAAAATTTAATAAATTTATTTTATGGTGTCTGTAAATTCAATAGAAAAAAATAAAAAATTATCATTATACACTTTTAACAAGTAATATGATTTAATAAATATATTAACAATAAGGGTTAAATATGGTTATTGTATTAACAACCAATGTACAAATTGATTACTAAACTAATTTTTTGTACAATCAATTTTTGAACATTAATTTTTATACATGAACTAAAAAAAAAAAGTTCAAATCTGTTAAATATTTAAGGAAAAAGTCAACATGGCATGTGGCCATTTGCTGACATAGAAGTGCGTTGTTTAATTGTCATTAGTTAATTGAATTTAAACGAGTCTCTTATCGAGTTTTTAACATGTCAAGTTCATGTTTTTCGTGAAACATCTGAAAATATTTATCGTTATCGAGTTTTTATCGAGTCGAGCTCGAATTCATCTCATTAAATCAAACGAGTTTTTTTTAACGAGCTCGAGCTCAAGTTGAGCCATAACCTAGCCCAGACTGAGCCTTAAATGAACGCTCGGCTCTTTTAACACTCATAGTTATAATGACTTTTTAAAAAAATCCCCTCTAATTCTTATTAATATCCGATTAAATTTTAGATATCTTTTTAATATATAAATTAATTAAATGTTTTCAAATTAGTTAATTTTTACTTATATTTGATCAGTATTCAATTATGATCGTCTAAATGTTAAACTCTCTCTTTATTGCTTAAATTTATTTATATTGATATTTAAGAGTTGCAACTTATAAGGAAAATGAGTCATCTTCCAGGCTTAAACATACGTATGCAGACTATTATTTATAAGGAGTTTATTAAATTAGATAATTCTATACATTTCTGATTAATAAAAGTAAATGTTTTGTCATAAGACCTGACCAAAAATGTTAACATCTTTGCTCTCATTCCTCTATTTCCTTTATTCCTTTTGGACCTTTTCAATTTTATGTCAACATCTTTGCTCTCATTCCTCTATTATCTCACATATATATATATATATATATATATATATGGAAAATACCGCATGGTTCACGCTCAGTACTCATTATAATTTTTTAAATTTTAAATTTTAAAAAATATTTTCTTAAATAGAAATTTGTATAAATAAAGAAGAAAATGGTCTTCAGCATATTCTCTCATATTTTATTTAATATTTAAATTATTTATAATAAATGAAAGTTCATTTATGTATTGTAGTTTGTGTCATAAAATAAAATAATCGTACCTTTTGATTTGTAAATTCAATTTATGAAATTTAAAAAATTAAACAAATATAGTTCATTCAATTTAGTTCATATTCATTCATGGAAATTGGTAACTATATCTAAAAAAAAATATTACAAAGTTTAATATTATATTCTTTTAAACTTAACATTATAACTTAAATTTGCAAATTGACTAAAAATATATATAATTTAATTATTGTTTTTCAAACTTAGAACTACATATGCGTTTTAGTATAGTAAATGTGTGAAATTATATACTATTTAAATTTGAAGTAAATTTATTCAATTTTAATTGATGTTAAAGTCGATGTTGTAATTACATTATGTATAAATTTTGAAAATTTAACAAATATATATTAGAATTTAAATTTTAAAAGTTTAAAAATCTAATTTAATATAATTTAAAATTATCTCTAATATTAGAATGAATAAAGTAATAGACAGATGATAACAAATATTTACAATAATAACTATCGAAGAACATTGAAAAAATAAAAGCCAAAAAATAAAAGACTGAATAACGTCTATACCATTTTATTCCAAATTATAAATTTGCATTTAAAGTATATTTATTTTATTTTAATTGATGTTAAAGTTAATTTTATAAACTACATATAAAATACCATCACGTTCAAATTTGAAAATTTAACATTGAATATATGTGTGTGTGTGTAAAGCTGGAAGAATCTTAAAAAACTATTTTCGGTGAAGTCTTAAAATTCATTTAGTTCTTGATAAAAAAATAAAATAGATATTTTTTTTCCTTTTCCTTTTTTTTTTTTTTACCATTGGAATCTTCACCATCTGTCATAAATTTGACCATTTGTTTCAAATTATTAAATTTTCTTCAAATAAATGTGTACACGTAGACTAGTAACAATAATATCTCAACGAACTTCTTGGTCGGACAAGGATGTGATTGTAAACTAGCAACAATAATATCTCAACGAACCTCTGGGCCGGACAAGGACGTGATTGTTATAATTCAATCGGAGTACTACTTTTCAGACAAATGAATTTGTCGGTGTGACCTCACAATATACGAAGCCTTTTAAATATGTAATACATATTTTTAATTATTTAATCCGTATGACTTGAAATGTTCTAATTTAATTTTTAAGATTAAATTAATTAATTTAAAAAATAATTATATATTTTTATTTAAATTTTCGAAATCACAAAACATGAAAGTAATAGCGTAATGACTATATCAATTTGAACAAAAAAAATTAAAATAGAACATTTTAAATTAGACGGAGGGAGTATTAGAAAGATGGTCAAGCAATGAGTATCAAATTGAGAAGATTCAAATCCAATACTTTTCATATTGTTTTCAAGAAGTTAAAATGTCTTACTAGTAAATGTTTGAGATTCGATATCAACATTAGAGCTGGCAAAATAGATAACAATTTAATGAATATTCAAAATCATCCAATATTAAATGGATATGAATTGAAATTACTTAGAGATGTTCATAAAAGGATTCGATTAAATAATTTTATAAATTAAGTAAATTTAATTAGATCGTTAGCAGTTGCACATGTGTCCTTCTTGACCTTGACCAATTGAATAAAATAGTTTAAATTTTATAAATCAATCTTGTAAAATTTAATCTATTTTAATTGTATTAAAATAGATCTAAATTTATATATATTAATTCAAATTCATTTTTATCCATCTATTTGTCAGACAGGTCCATGGGGTTCTTGTTTGTTGTTTTCTGCTTCCCATCTCAATTTCTGACTCTATGCTACGCGTTTTTGAACCCGTATGTTATGCAATTGGTCAAGGTCAAGAAGGACGCCTTAGATTGTTAAGTCTATTGTTTCATCTTGTAAGTCACCTTGAAAAGCCCTTCTTGTTATGGGCCGGACTTGGGCCAATCTTACATACTTATCCAAACCAAGTTACTTCTCTATAAAGTGTTCGGTAAAATAAAATAAATTGTTGGAATTTGATTGGAGTTTGACTGAAAGCATTAATCAACAAGAAGAATACAAATATATTTTAAAATTTTGAACCTTTTAAAACATTTTTTTTTTAAAATATTCACATTGCCTCACTTAAAATGTTCAAACTCTAAAAGAAATTTTATTACTATATTAGACTTCATAAATTATACTAGTCAAATATAAATTGATCTAACACTCAAACTCAACTTGGCTTGTTCACCACTTCAAAGAGGCAATTTCAAATATTTATTTGAACCGGCAAATGGTCCAAGCATGAATGTGCATGTATGATGAATGCACAGTGCATGCGCGAAGATATCCAACTACAGTATATAGTCGTATTGGTGTATAGGTGGGGGATAAGAGTGCACTCTAAGGGAACTCTGTACTCTCTACATAATCTTGTCGTTTGGTCCAAAGTTCTGAGACCACTTCTGCAACCACAATTATACTATATATATAATGAGAAGATTGGCTGTCACCATGATTATCATAGCTCTTATAAAACCAAGACATTGTATATTTTTTATTCCATATATTACCATTAATTTGAATCAAAATTCAAATATGGAGGTCGCACCGAGAACAAGTTGTTATTGGTGGTTTCTTTTTGTCTTTGGTATCGCAATTGTTAGAATCAGAGGCGACGAAATCAGAAATGGCACGCTTCAAACGTCTCCAAACAATGCCACTAATTATTTAACTCGTCCCATGGAGTTTGATCATAAAGATACAGTAGCGAAAAGAAACAAAACTTACAATAATATTGTGGTCACCAACAAGGGCAAAAATAATGGGCGTGGTGGGGGATGGGGTTGGGGTGGTGGTAGTGGCAGCGGCGGTGGTGGAGGAGGAGGAATTGGTGGTGGTGGTGGATGGGGATGGGGAGGAGGTGGTGGTGGATGGTGGGGGTGGGGATGTAGGAGACAAACAAAGTACAATAATAGTGGTAGATCAGGGAAGAAGAGATATCACAGGAAGGACTTAGGTCATGAGTACAAGATGGGTGAGTATGCACAGTGCATAGGAAGAGGAAGGTGTAGATGGATGAGATTGGACTGCCCTCTTCACTGTGGTGGCCCTTGTTTTTATGACTGCAAACATATGTGCAAAGCTCACTGTCTGCGCTAGCTTGCTTCTCATATTTTGCTAATTTTTCGGTGTTATTGTTGTGTTCTTCGTCTGATCAAGAATTTGATTGCATATATAGAAGATGTTAACATGTGAATTGTTCTCGGACTCCGGTGCTTTCCAACTTGAGAGTTTGAAGATGTTTTGTTTATGTCTTCTAAAATTTTATGAAACATTGTTGGACTGTGGGTATTTCATGTTTATTCTTTTTTCTTTCTTTTGGTTCCTCATGTGACTTTGTTCACTGACCAATATTTAAGAGATTTCACGATTAGTTATTTGTCTGGTGGTCTAGATCCATGGGGGCGTTATTTTTGTTCATTTATTTGAGTTCTGGGTGTTTGTCGACGTCAGATTCACTTCATAGAATCTGAATTAAATCAAATTTGTTTGAAAGAATTGTTTCTTATCTGCTCAAGAACAAAAGGTTAGTTCCTCATTTTTTTTTTTTTTTTTTGCAGCAAGTGGATCTACATTGCTATTCAGATCAGTGAAAATAAAGAAACTCATTCCATAAACCAATCACACATGAGTAAGGGCCAAGTCTCTCCATGTTTTGAGAGAGAAGACACTTTCCTTCGAAAAAAAAAAACCAAGACTGATGTAATTCTGAATCAAAATCACAAAAGAGAAATCTGACTTGGACGTCAAGCTAATTTAACTACAAGTACATGCACTATATTTCCCCCTTCCATACAAAAAAAAAGAAAAAAAAAGAAAAACAAGATAGAATTCTACATGAAAGAGTTCTATATATAACAACACAAGATGTTAACAATATCTTTAACTTCACTATTACAATTAATTATTATGCCGATATTATAAAACCAACCGGTATATCATTTTTAATTATAAAAATAAACTAAAAATGCATCTTTAATTAATATCTGCAAATTTTGTAAATGCGACACACTTCATGAAAGGTAGGTTGAGTATTCCTCTAAAATGTGTTCCTTACGCTTATATAATTATGTGATATATACATCCCCTCCCTCTCGATCTCTGCCTGTCTGTCAAAATGGGATGTGGGTTTCAGTGCTCATGTTTTCTTGTTGCTTTTATAATTTCATCAATCATCGTCGCTGAATGCCAATGTATTAAATCAATTCCAAGTG
Organism: Pittosporum tobira; assembly: GCA_032359685.1. Taxonomy (NCBI): domain Eukaryota; kingdom Viridiplantae; phylum Streptophyta; class Magnoliopsida; order Apiales; family Pittosporaceae; genus Pittosporum; species Pittosporum tobira. The sequence goes on along the minus strand of JAUMHB010037401.1, from coordinate 13,236 downwards.
TTAGCAGCTGCGATTTATTCCAAGGAAGTTGGGTTTATGATGACTCATATCCTTTATACGATACCACGATCTGTCCCTTCGTTGAGCACCAGTTTGATTGCCAGAAAAATGGAAGGCCTGACAAACTTTATCTCAAGTTCAAATGGAAGCCAACTGCTTGTGATATAACAAGGTACTCAATCTCCTTAGAATTTAATACCACCATATTTGAACAATAATTTAATTTATGACAACTTATACTGTAAAATTAAAACGTCTCATATTTTGCAACAGATTAGAAAAGGCTTAATCACAAGAATAAAAAAACCAATGAATTTTTTTAAAAAACTTTTAACCAATGAATTAAACTATTTTATTTGAAAAAAATAACATTAATCAGTATCAATTCAAGAAAAAATTAAACTAAAAACACCAGAACATCCAGCCACAATTAAATTATACTAACTTATTATGAATTAAAACCTTCGCTGCTCTCTCTCTCTCTCCCCGCCTATTGAATTTAGGTTTGTTTTGTGTAAAGGTTATATATATGGCTTTTGTTAGTGGTTCTGGAATATTTGTAGTTTTTGTCCTTTTTGATAATCAACATAGTTACAAACATGGATCTTCCAGTACAGTATAGATCAGCAAATCAACAATTGATACGTCTAGAGGATCGAAGATCTGTAATGGCATTTGCTATTGAAGATCCAGAAGCCTGCGAAGAATGGGGATCATTTAAGTAGACTAAAAGTTTGCAAATTTGCCACTGATAATGATTATGTACTTTCATAATCTGTGGATTTTGAATCTGATTGTCTATGAATTTTGAAAGTTCAGGATAAGAAAAAAAAATTAAAATCCCCTAATCTTCTCCACGAATTAAGTTAAGTAGAAGCCACCTTAAGCACCAATTTTTTAATTTTAATTTTATTTTTTTAACTCATAATATACTACATGTATGACGTCATCTCAACACAATTTAACCATAATATATGGGTGTTTTGGTGTTTTTAAGTTAATTTTGTTATGAATTGAAATAGATTAAAATTATTTTTGCAAATAAAGTATTTTGAGTTTTAAAGTGAAAAAAATATTGTTAATATTTTTGGTGATTAAGTTGATCAAAAAATAATAATTATCTCTAATTTTGAGAAAAAATGAGTATAGGACTGAAGATGCTATTCGATAGTGTACCTTAAACAAGTATTGTGTTATTCTAAACTTAGCTAAAAATATATACTCTATTCGACCCAGTTAATTTTTGGTATCTTAAAATAAATTGATGTAATCCGTTATAAGATTAGAAATAACTAATGTTTTAATAAGTAAAACTATTTCACAAGTTTAATATATTCATTTCATAAGTATTAATTTAGCTAAAGCTAAATGTATTCATGTTAAATTTGAAATTTTAAAATTTTAAGAATTAATTTTCTAAATTTCAAAAGCAGACTCATATTATAAAATCCATCGAGGGAGTAGCCCACAATTTAATTTGATATGCACTAATCCCAATGCTCATCAATTAACACTGAACGATTATTTCTAATTTTATGTTTAAATATTATAGATTTGGTATTTGGTGTTGCAGATTTGATGGACAGGATTTTTTGAGAAGATTTGAAGGAAAAAAAATAATGTTTGTAGGGGACTCCTTGAGCTTGAATCAATGGCAATCCCTCACATGCATGTTGCATGCGGCGTTGCCTCAATTAAACTTCACTCTTCACAGAAAAGGAGGCCACTCTACCTTTACATTTCCGGTACGTCATCTTTCCTTCAGTGACTCATCTATGTGTCTACGTACGCATTTGAAACATTAACTAAAACCTAATTTGAAACATATACTAATTAATTAATTAAGGCTGTAAATAGAATCTTCGGAATTTGCTCTTCTAAAATATCGTTTTGAGCTCAACTTTGAATATTGACTATTAAAATATGAATACATTTTAAAACTCGGTTTATTATTTGAACCTTAATTATTAAATTGTATATTCGGTGTAATTCACTATATGAATTATTCGGATTCAATTCGTATTCGCACTTAACTCGATAATCTAATACTCACTTTAGCTCGATAAATTATACGAATTAAATGTGAACAAATCAATACTCGACTTAGGCTCATTTACGGCCATATATATACTTAAGTATACATAATGAGTGGGAGTTTCATATATGCAGGATCATTCACTTTCTTTGATATTATCCCGTAATGAGTTTCTGGTAGATATAGTGGAAGAGAAGATAGGTAGAGTTTTAAAGCTCGACTCTATCGAAAATGGCAACGACTGGAAAGGGTTTGACATGCTTATCTTTAATACCTGGCACTGGTGGCTCCACAATGGCACCAAACAACCGTAAGTGATCAATAATTTTATTATAATATAAGATTGCTTATTAATTACTTTTATTTAATTTTTTGATTATTACATAATTGATGGATATATGCATTGTTTGGAAATGATTATAATAAATTATTTTAAAAATATTTGTTTTGCTAATTTAAAAAAAAAATTATATGTTAAATATAAAAATATTATTAATTTATTTGAAAAAATTGGTTAACAAATATTATTTTTTTTAATTTATAACTTATTTTGGTTAATAAATAAAAATATGACCATACCCTTTGTTTAATTTTGATTCATAGGTGGGATTATATTCAGGTGGGACATAGCATATACAAAGACATGGATCGTTTGGCTGCGTTTGCAGAGGGGCTGAAAACATGGTCAAAGTGGGTTGACTCTAATGTTGACCCTACCATCACCCGGGTCTTCTTTCCTATCCCCGAAACATTATCAGTAAGTCACTGGATCACAACCATATACTTCGTAATTAAGTATGTTCTACATATAAGTAACCTTGACATTAATGAGCCCAAAAAAAAAAAGCCTGACATTAATGATCAATTTACTTGTTCTTTTATTTTGAATAATCTATGCAGCGGGGAAGAGTGGAACAAGTCAAAGTCAACTTCTTGTGAAGGACAAACCCGACCACTAAATGGGTCGGTATATACTGGCGGGTCAATGCCAGCCGTGGTGGTGGTGAAAGACGTGTTGAGTAATATGTCAACACCGGTAGGCTTGCTGGACGTGACAACACTTTCACAGTTGAGGATGGATGGGCACCCTTCAATAGATGGCATTAGTGGAAACAAGGGAAATGATTGTAGCCATTGGTGCCTTGCTGGTGTTCCTGATACTTGGAATCAAATCTTGTATGCAATTCTTGTTTCAGAAAAAGGAGATCCAAGAAAATCAAGGTGATGCATGAATTAATTTCGCAACTATTTCTAATAAGGAAACTCCACTAATTAGGTTGTGGAGTATTATTTAGTATTAGTGTTCTAAAACTCTTTAGCTGGACCTATTCGGTGGAATGTCTAAGGTGAGTATTTATGTATTAATTGTTACCTGTTAGAGTTCCATCCAAAAGTATTTAACCCAATATTGGAATGCGAAGATAAATTTTTAGAAAACTATTTAGTACTCTCTTTGTCCAAGTTTTAATGGCCTAATTTTTTTATGATTATGGACACTTATTTTAAGACGTTCTAAATATATAATTATATATTACATTTTTGTATATCTATTAACTATATTAAAAGTATAACATATAAGTATAATAAATATACAAAAATATTTAAAAAATATAATGTACAAATGTGATTTTGAAATATTTTAAACTCTGTGTATAACATAATCAAAAAAATTAGGACAATATAATTTAGACAAAAGAAATACTATCTAGTTATGTTATAAAATTAGATATAATTATTTTTTTGGTTACTTTTAAAATTAAAGATAAAATTGAAAAATAGGTAAGTTTTAAGAGAAAGATGGACCTTATATTTTTAAAAAACAACAAAGAGGACCAAACATCAAGATGAATAACAAAAGAAAAATGGGAAAAAGAATGAGAGTCGATGTACTCGGAGTGGAGGCATACTCCTGATGATCCTAGAAAATGTCTAAATACCCCAGCTAAGAAACTGCCAATCAGTCTCGGGGGGCAAAACTACTTTAGTCAGGCGAGACATATTTTACCCTTTTTTTTTGGGACATGAAGACATAAGTGGTCAATAATTAAATGTATCCCACCTCGGTCAAATCTTTAAATGTATGGCTACAAACTCATTACGTGTAAATTTTAAAGTTATCTAAAAAAAAGCAAAGAAAGTGAGAAAATTATGGATTAACACACAATTACTATTAGATATTGTAATTATAGACACCGCGTAACAAATGGTGTCTATAAATATTCCAATGACCCCCTCCTCCATTCTCAGATTGGTGGCAAGGGTCCAATTCTAAGGACCTTTCAGTATATCACCTTTGGTGAATAAATTTAGCCATCTTTCTCTTTTTAACTTGTCAAGATGGCCAATGCAATATCATTCCAATGGGTGTGCTTAATTATTTCTACACTAATAGTCTCTCTAAAATCACAGACCTTAGTTAACGTAACACTTCTCCCTAGCGCCGTGGCAAAAGGAGCCGTTTGTTTGGACGGAAGTCCGCCGGCGTACTATCTTCAAAAAGGAGCCGACGGAGTTAACAACTGGATAATCCGCATGCAGGGAGGAGGATGGTGCGCTTCTAATAAAGAATGTGCAGAACGTGCAGAAACCGGTTACGGATCCACCAAGAAAGTGAGTTTGACATTTAATTTTACAGGAATCTTGAGCGACTGGCCAAAATATAACCCATACTTCTATAATTGGACCAAGGTTTTTGTTAAATATTGCGATGGTGGTTCGTTTAGCGGAAACGTTGACCAAGTTGACCAAACCAACAAAACTATGCCCCTTTATTATAGAGGCGAGAGGATTTTCGACGTGGTTATGGAGGATTTATTAGCAAAAGGAATGAAGAATGCATCAAATGTTATGTTCTACGGGAATTCAGCTGGAGGGTTGGCTGCGATGTTACATTGCGATAAATTCCGAAATTTGTTACCCCAAAGTACTAAGGTAAAATGTCTATCGGACGGTGGTTATTTTATAGATGCCACAGATGTTTACAACAATAGCCATAAACAACAGGGGTATTTTAGACAATTGGCAGAATTACATGGCTTAGAAACCAGTTTACCCGAGCCATGCAGGTCAAACATGCTGAAGCAAGGAAAACCTACTTTTCTATGCATGTATCCTCAATACTTCGTGCAAAATATTCGAACCCCGCTTTTCGTCCTAAACTCGGCCTACGATCCATTTCAGATACAGACCATGTTAGCACCCATTACAAAGACTCTTAGATCGAACGAGTGGAACGAATGCAGGAATGAGATAACAAATTGCACGTGTGATCAAGTTAAAGCCTGGAAAAATTTTAGGCAGGAATTTATTACGGCATTGGCCGGATTGAATTCATCAGCAAATGGAATGTTTATTAATTCGTGTCATTCTCATTGCCAAACCCTAATGCAGGAGAAATGGCTTGGAGATAGTGTTACGTTGAATAAAAAATCAATTTCAGATGCAGTTGGGGAATGGTTTCTTGACATAAGTCCATTCCAAAAGATAGCTTATGAGGAAACTGAGCCAAAAAACTGTGTACATGACTCGGGGGAACCTAATCCCGAAAATGGCTATGAATGGAAACCACCGAGAAAAGGTGCTGTAATTCCACGGCGTTCAACTCCGTACCAACCTTGTGGTGCACCACAAGGCTAAGAGTGTCTATTTGTAAAATGAACACACAGTCACCTATTCTACGTATTGACTACGTACCTAATATATCTTGTCTTTGGCTTTATCATCAATAAATTCATTTAACTTTTTAAAAAAAATATTTTTTGTAACTAATATTATGTTTCAAGAGTTCATGATTATCACATTTGAATTGACTAAAATAAACTAAATTTATGTAATTTTAAATTTAAAAATATTAAAAGTCAACTTTTTAAATCTAAATAATGTTTTTATATTTTGAAATAGCTGAAATATTATGATACTATTATATTACTCCCTCTGCACCAATTCAAATGTCCTTCTTTTTTATTTTGGTTTCTCCCAAACTACATATCTAGTTCCTTTTTTGTCATTATTTTTACCATGTTCTTCCAATGATACCCTTAATCATATACTTCATACATCAATTTTCATTAAAAATATCAAACAATCAAAAAATAATAACGTGAAGTTCTTAGATATATATATATATATATATATATATATATGAAAAGTTGATTAAGAAAGGAAACTATTATCAAATTTATTGACTATTTGAAAAAATATAAAAGGACAATATGAGAAAAAAAATACTATTTCTCAAGAGACATGAAAAATAAAATAAAAATATTTTTTATAAAATACTTTATAATGTTTTTTTATATATGTAAAATGTGCGGCTAACAATTTAGAACGCCATATGACGATACGGGTTTTTTATTTTTCTAAAGACCTGTTATTCTTCACAAAACAAATAGAATAAAAATAACGAGTTCAAAATTTATTACTCCACAACTGAACAAGGCAAATGGACTTAAGAAACACTGTCCTCGAAACGGACGAACGAGGTGGAGCCCACATAACTACAGTTTTGGGCCATCTGTAGCGATTTGGGGCTTCCTGCAAATAACGTCAATGGATCTACAACAAAAAAGTTACATCACAAACTCCTGCTGCCATCCCAAGACTTTTTTGACTCCAAGAAAATAACGAGAAGGGTATAAGAGTTACCCACATTTCTTACTTGTAATGGTGATTGGGTAAAAATTGGATTTATAGTTTAAATTTATTATAATAAAAAATTAAAGTTGGATTTAAATTATTTTTTTTTTCTACGTGTGTGGAGCATAGCAAATACGGATTTTTGTTGCGTTTGAATGTTTAATCTTCAAAAATTATATAATAAATTAGCTACCATACATGTCTAAAAGTTATCCATTATTAGATTCACGAAAGATTTTTTGTTAAGGAGTGTAAACGGATCAAATTGAATCAAGTATTGATTTTCTTATATTCTATTGATATAATTTATCAAATTTTAAATGAAATTTATGTAAGACTCGTTTAACTATCTATATTTTAACATAATTCAAGTTTAATTGGTCATGTTAAAAGATTAAGATAATGTAGACCCAAAATTAATTCTTTTATTTTCCTCTAAAGACATCCTCCCCTTTATAAGTCATTTATTTTTCATATCTATTGGTTTGTATTTAAGTGACGTCATGAATGAATTCACGAAGAGTGCACATCCTCGAAGTGTACACCCGTTTTGAGACAACATTCCTTCCTTCCTTCCTAGGCTGAGGATAGACGGGCACCATAGTACTTTTGGGATTAGTGGAAACAAGGGAAATGATTGTAGTCATGGGTGCCCTCGCCTGGTGTTCATGATACATGGAATCGAATCTGGTATGCAATTCTTGTTTCAGAGAAAGTAGATTCAAGAAAATTAAGGTAATTAATGCATGAATATATGAATCCCACCGGCCACAACTATTTCTAATGAGGAAACTTCCACTAATTGGGTAGCGGGTATTATTGTAGTACTACACTTTCACAGTTGAGGATAGATGGGCACCCTTCTATATATGGCATTAGTGGGAACAAGGGAAATGAATGTGGTCATTGGTGCCTGCCTTGCTGGCATGGTGTTCCTAATACATGGAATCTAATCTGGTATGCAATTATTGTTTCAGAAAAAGTAATGCATGCATGAATCCGGCAACCATTTCCCCAATCCTCCAGTATTTGGTATTATTTAGTACTAGTATTCTAAAAGTACGTAGATTCAATAAAACAAGGGAAATTCATCTACACATGTAAATTGCATAGTTTAATTAATATACTGAGTAATAATTAGGCTAGGAAATATAACTTATTACAAGTATTACTAAAAAATATATAAATATAATTTTTAAGTATCTTTTTTTTTCTAAAATAGAGAGTATAATTTCTTATTTTAATATCGTAGTGAGTATAATTTTTGAGTCAGCCATATTGTATACGGTCAACTATATAATATATGTCTAATAAGATTAATCAATCGATACGTGTAATCTAGGTGTCTTTTCTGGTCTATTTCTTGCCATGGGGTGGGTTGTGGATCAAATATTGTATATTAGGGTGTAATTTGCTAGTTATGGTACCTCAGGGTGGGAATTAGTGGCACAATGATATAACACGAGTGGTGAGAAATGCTATTAGCCCTACTCTAAAACTCGTTAACTGTGTATTCGATGAAAGAAGGGTCTAATGTTCAGGGTGGTTACTCCAATGTTAGTCGTTATCATACTCGATTTATTTAACCCAAAATTAAGTATTTGACACAAAAATCAAACGTCCAGAGGGATTAGTGGAAACAAGGGGAACGATTGTAGTCATTGGTGCCTTGCTCTGGTGTTCCTGATACATGGAATCTAATCTTGTATGAATTCTTGTTTCAGAAAAAAGTAGATTCAAGAGAATTGAGGTAATGCATGAATCCAACAACTACTTCTAATAAGGGAACTTCCACTAATTGGGTAATGCAGTATCATGTAGTATTCTAAAACTCATTAAACAGATTTACTCAATCAAGGAAAGGCTTAGCGTGTAGGGTAGGTATTTAAGTATTTGTTGTTATTATATACGATGTACTCAATAATTATTCGGAGATTAATTATCTCGTTACAATTCTGTCAAAAAATATTCTAACGCCAAGAGAAATTTTTAGAACATTATTTAGTACTTCAGTTGTAAAATTGAATATAATTATTTTTTGCTAATTACTTTTAAAATTAGAGATAAAATTGAGTAAGTTTTAAGAGAGAGTCGGACCTTTTCTTTTTTGAAAAGCCACAAAGAGGATCAAACATTAAGATAGAATAAAAAGGAAAAATGGTAAAAAGAATGAGATTCGGAGTGGTGGCTTACACCTGTTCCTTCTGATCCTATAAAATGTCCAAAAACTCACCTAAGAATGTGCTATTATTTCTAATAAGGAGATTTCCCGTAATTAGATAGTGGGGTATTATTTATTACTACCTAGTTCTGTTACAAAATTAGCTAGATTTAAATTTTTATTTTAGTACTATAAAATACTATAATATTTATAATTTATCACTTCATCATAAATAAAAATACAAATCTTATAAGACTTCAGAAAAAGACATTGTTTCAAAATTTTTAATAGAATAATACTATAAACAATAATAGATATACTAACAAAATATGTACAAACTGATATGTCAATTGCAATTAATTGATGCTTGGTTATACTTGGAGTGGACTTGTCATTAGGGTTAAATGCACTTTTGTCCATTGTACCTTATTACTTTACATTTGCATCATTGTATTTTTTTTTTTACAAAATCATTATTGTACTCAAAAATTTTACCAATTCGTCACAAAATTCGTCAAGTCCTGAGACCACTTACAGTCAAATCCTATGTGGACGGCCAGAGGAGAGAGGGACGACCAAATGAGAGAGGGATGCTGATATGTCTTGATTAGTATGAAAGAAGACTTTAACACATATCCAACTCATATAACATCTATTTTGAAATTAAAATATGCAATAATTCCCTCTTAAAAAATAAAAAATATCACAAAAATAAAAAGTATATTAATAAATTAAATATTATTCAAAAATAAAATCTACTTAAATTTATTAATAGTTACTAAAACTTGTTCAAATATGTTAAAATTATTTTTATTACTTAAAAAATATGAAATTTACAGAAAAATTTTAAAAAATCCATCTTCAATTTTGAGAGTATATGTATTCTATTTTCATGTATTTAAATAATTTATTTTAAAGATATTTTTTAAGCATAAAAAATATGTATTTTTTTATAATATAAAGGAAAATATATTTTTTGTTATTTTCCTATAAAGATATACAAATAAAGAACATATTATAAAATAGACACATTAAAAAAAACATTTTCCTTTATATTCTGAAAAATACATTTTTTTAATACAAGAAAATATTTTCCTTTGTTAATTTTTTTATATTTTCCTTTTATATATTCTAAAAAATATTTTAAATGTCTTTTTTAGATTATAAAAGAAAATATTTTTTTATATGTGTCTATTTTATAATATTTTCTTTATTTATATATCTTTATAGGAAAATAATAAAAATATATTTTCCTTTATATTATAAAAAATACATATTTTTTTATACTTAAAATATATCTTTAAAATAAATTGTTTAAATACATGAAAATAGAATACATATACTATCAAAATTGAAGATGGATTTTTTAAAATTTTTCTATAAATTTCACATTTTTTAAGTAATAAAAATAATTTTATCATAGTTGAACATGTTTTAGTAAGTATTAATAAATTTAAGAAGATTTTATTTTTGAATAATATTTAATTTATTTTTTATTTTTGTGATATTTCTCATTTTTTAAGGAAATTATTGCAAATTTTAATTTCAAAATGAATGTTATATGAGTTGGATATGAGTTAAAGTCATTTTTCTTACTAATCAAGATATATTAGCATCCATATCTCATCTGACCGTCCACATAGGATTTGACTGTTAGTGGTCTTAGGACTTGACGAGTTTTGTGACGGATAGATAAAAACTTTGAGTACAGTGATGATTTCGTAAAAAAAAATATAATAATGCAAATGTAAAAAGTGATAAAGTACAGTAGGCAAAAGTGCATTTAACCCTTTGTCATTATAACCAATTATGTTTTAAAATGTTAATTAATAAATATTTTGTTAGTGCTTCTATTAGTGCATGTATTATTATTGTTTTTAATATTAACCATGTACTTCATTTATTTACACGTATTAAGTTACTAATTAACTAATTGTTTGCCAAATTGCCATTAAAGGATCATGCTCCTCTGACTGTAATTCAACGTACGTAGCTCCTTATAGTCCAAATCTATTGTCTTAAATATTGTCTTATCTGTTGTCTCAATTCAATTCAACGGATGTATTTTATAAAAAAATTCAATTAATTTTTACAGCTAATAAGTTTAAATGCAATACAATCGTTGAATTATATTTGGGATAAAAAAACAAAACAACATCAATCCTTGGTGGCCGGGCTTGCTGGAAGTGACAACACTTTCACATTTGAGGATAGATGGGCACCCTTGTATTTATGGCATTAGTGGAAACAAGGGAAATGATTATAGTCAGTGGTGCCTTGCTGGTGTTCCTGATACATGGAATATAATCTTGTATGCAGTTCTTGTTTCAGAAAAAGGTAATGCATGAATCCCACAACTATTTCTAATAAGGAAACTTCCACTGATTGGGTAGTATTGCAATATCAAGTAGTACAACTATTCCAAAGCTCACTAGCCAGATATACTCAATGAATAGAGGGCTTAGCGCATAGATTATATCCGATCTGATTTATTCAATGATTAATTAAAAATTAACCACTCGTCACAGTTTCTTCCAAAAATATTCAGATGTCAAGAAGAAATTTTAGAACAATTTAGTATTATATATTTATTTTTAGTTATTTTTAAAATTAGAGAGAAAATTGAGAAATAGCTAAGTTTAAGCAAACCTTAAATTATCTAAAATTAAGGAAAGAGTGAAAAAATTATGGATTAACACACAATTATTAGATATTGCAATTATAGACACCACGTAAGAAATGTTGTCTATAAATATTACAATGATCCCTCCTCCATTCTCAGATTGGTGGCAAGGGTCCGATTCTAAGGACCTTTCAGTGTCACCTTTGGTGAAGAAATATAGCCATCGTTCTCATTTAAGTTATCAACATGGCCAATGCAATATCATTCCAATGGTTGTGCTTAATTATTTCTACACTAATAGTCTCTCTAAAATCACAAAGCCTCGTTAACTTAACCGTTCTCCCTAGCGCCGTGGCAAAAGGAGCCGTTTGTTTGGACGGAAGTCCGCCGGGGTACTATTTTCAAAAAGGAGCTGACGGGGTTAACAACTGGCTAATACGCATGCAAGGAGGAGGATGGTGCGCTTCATCTGATGAATGTGCAGAACGTGCAGAAACCCATTACGGATCTACCACGAAAGCGGATTTGACATGGAATTTTACGGCAATCTTGAGCAACGTACCAAATCTTAACCCATACTTCTATAATTGGACTAAGGTTTTCGTTAAGAATTGCGATTGCGGTTCGTTTAGCGGAAATGCTGACCAAGTTGATCAAACCAACAAAGCTATGCCCCTTTACTATAGAGGGCAGAGGATTTTCGACGCGGTCATGGAGGATTTATTAGCAAAAGGAATGAAGAATGCATCAAGTGTTATGTTCTACGGGAATTCAGCTGGAGGATTAGCTGCGATGTTACATTGCGATAAATTCCGAAATTTGTTACCCCAAAGTACTAAGGTAAAATGTCTATCGGATGGTGGTTATTTTTTGGATGCTACAGATGTTTACAACAATAGCCATATCCAGGAGGGGTATTATAGACAAGTGGCAGAATTACATCATTTAGAAACTAGCTTACCCGAGCCATGCAGGTCAAATATGCAGAAGCAAGGAAAACCTACCTTTCTATGCATGTATCCTCAATATTTTGTGCGAGATATTCGAACCCCGCTTTTCGTCCTAAACTCGGCCTACGATCCGTTTCAGATACAGACCATGTTAGCACCGAAGACCGACACCCCTAAATCAGACGAGTGGAACGAATGCAGGAACGAGATAACAAATTGCACCTGCGATCAGGTTAAAGCTTGGAAAGACTTTAGGCAGGAATTTATTGGGGCATTGGCCGGATTGAATAGTTCATCGGCGAATGGAATGTTTATTAATTCGTGTCACTCTCATTGTCAAACCCTAATGCAGGAGAAATGGCTTGGAGATGAGAGGGTTAAGTTGAATAATAAATCAATTTCAGATGCAGTCGGGGAGTGGTTTTTTGACATAAGTCCATTCCAAAAGATAGACGAGGAAACTAAGCCAAAAAAGTGTGTATATGATTCAGGGGAACCTAATCCGCATAAAGGCTATGAGTGGATTCCAACGACAAAACATCCTGTAGTTCCACGGCGTTCAACTCCGTATCAACCTTGCGGTGTTACATATGGCTAAGATTATGGATTAAACGATCTATTTGTAAAATGAGCATAAACACTTCGTTTATTGAATGGTCTATAACATCTTTGTTTGTCTCATTTAAAATAAAATACAATCTATTTGAATTATTTATTTTTATTTAATTATTGAGATAATTGAAATGTCATTTTCTTGTTCTGGAATCTTTTTTTTTTTTTTTTTTTTTTTTTTTTTTTTTTTTTTTTTTTTTTATTTTTTTTTTTTAAATAT
>JAUMHB010037390.1:7342-19632 GCA_032359685.1 Pittosporum tobira | reverse complement strand
ATAATACAAGGTACTTTTAATAGGCAACATAGAAAAGAAAAATAAAAGTAGAGAATAATAGAGTAACATAAGAAGAGATTGTATAGAAGAACAGATGAGAAGTAAATAAGAATAGAAACTGGAAATCTTAATGATTGCATGAGAAGAAAAGCAAGCTTAGGCGTGCCTTGGTTGAGCTTGCGCCTTTCTTTATGTGCTGCGCCATTCCGGAGCGAAGCCCAAAACCTGCGCCTTGCCTTGTTTTGCGCCTAGTCGCACTTTTGATAACTATGGATACCATATATAAATACATCATGATTCATGATGGCATATTTGTAAAAATAAGGTAAGTATTTCAGCAGTTGGGAGGTAACTCACTCTGTACTCTCTCCCTCGATTCTCACTCTTTCTAACATGGCTCTCCCTTCTTAGTTCTGTCACTCCAGATGCCATCCACTTCACTGGTCTCCCACATTGTCGCTTTCTAACTCTCTAGCCTCCATATATTGATTTGATACCTAGGCTCCCAATCTAAGGTTCACACGTCATCTGTGTGCTCCATGCATATATGTGTATACATTTTTGTCTCTCTCTAGTATCTCACTTGTCTTGCTTCCTCTCCTAAACTGTCTGGTTTACCTCTCTTTTTCACTCCTGTTGTCACAAACTTTACTGATTTCTTAAATTCCCTCATCTCTTCTATCAAATGCTCCCAATCCCACTATCTCCCCTTTCCGATATCTTATCTGTTCACCACGACGAGTGACACCACAAAATCAAGCTTTTGCATTTGCGGTGAAGTTTCATCTATGACAAAGAAAATATATAAACTTTTCTCTTTTAATGGGGTTCTTCAGTTAATATTTGTCTTTGAATTTAAGATTTTATAGTCCTAATTTTGGAATTCTCATTTAGTGGTTTTGTTATAATTATTTCAGTATCAGGGAGTTTAGGGTTGATTACAATACTAGAGCACCCACAAAGGCAGATCATGTCTGCTGTAAAACGAACCATCTTTCGGTACCGATTGCAATATTTTTCAAAGAAAAATAGTTTGGTTTGTTGAAATTTGGGTCGCAACTTTTTTTTTTTTGTCCTTTATGATGTTTCTCATATGTGCTAATGACGTAATTTGATTCATAGTTTTATCTTCTTTCTTTTTCCTGTTATCTTTTGGAATGCTTTTTTAAAGAATATTATCACGTGTCATTTGGTTATTGAATATATATATATTACAGTGGACAAGGAAGGGGTGGATTTGGAAGGTCACGAGTTGCTGGTGGTGGTGGTGGTGGTCGAGGTCTAAGGGGCCGTGGACGTGGAAATGGAAGAGGAGGCCGTGGTGAGAAGTTATCTTCAGATGATCTTGATGCCGATTTAGAGAAGTATCATGCAGATGCAGAGTCGATGCAGATTGCAGATTAACTGGAATTATCTCTTGATTGGCCAATTACACTTTCATCCCTGTCGCCATGGTGTGCTTGATGATATGTTTTCTGTATTTCTATGTCAACTATTTAGAGTGACAAGAGTGCCCAACTTGTAGAGCTCAAGTTCGTGGAGTTTGGTCTATTTATGTTTTTTAATACTTTCATTTTGGGTGGATTGATACATGTATTCTAGACCCCAGTTCCTGGGTTTTATTAGTTTCTAAAACCGTGGCTTATTCTGGATATGGAATCACCAAAGTGAAAGTGGAAACTATCTATCTGTTGACCTAAATGCAATGGAGTTGACTGGAAGGTGATAAAGATTTGAGCTAGAGGCATCCTCAACCTACTGGTTCAAAGTGCTGGATTGTCATTAAATTTGTGGAAGCATCAGTTTTTGAGGTAGTTTCTAATATACGTTATATCTTTAACCGTTCTACTAGTACTGCACTTTCTTTTACACTGGTGGAGTTTATGAGGTTGGTTAGCAGTTTTCATAGGCAATTCTGTTTTGTTGGTTGTCTTTGCATAGAAATATGGTAACATGTTTGTTGTGGATCTCTGTCCCTTTTATTTTTATTTTGATAGAAGTGGACTTCAACATGCACAATGTCTAAATGATATAATGTCCTGTTTCATTCAATTTATTAATTTGTGGGAAGCAGGATAAGGGGCATGTCATAGACAGTTGGGGGTGTATATGCCATCCCATCTGTTCCTAGTAATTCAAATTGTTAAAGTTGCAAGATTCTCAGAATGCTGATCCACTTCTGACTTGTTGCGATTAGCAATTTGTTAGTGTGTGCTGCTGATCTTTAAGACAAGAATCTGTCAATGTTGGATGATGCCCCTACAACCTGAAGGCTTGCTGTTCGGTATTGACAGGAAGACTAGAGCCTTGTATTGCTTTGTGTCTTATCATCTCTTTCAGTGTCCTTGGAGAGTTCGGAAAGCATATAACAGTTTGACTCAAGAGGTGGGCCCAAAGACTTCTGTTTGGGTTGTTTTTGGTAGAAGGCTAAATGATATCTTGGAGAGTTCGGAAAGCATATAACAGTTTGACTCGAGGTGGGCCCAAAGACTTCTGTTTGGGTTGTTTTTGGTAGAAGGCTAAATGATATCTTGTTGATGGATGATGGGTTGGGATTGAGAGATCACTGTCTGTTGACAAGGGTTGTTTGCAATCAGTAACAGCTTTCTTATGCAAGTAGGAAAACTTTCTGACAATTTCCCTCATTAATCATCATAATGTTTATGGGGAATTTATGGAGCTTTAGGGTTTCAATAGTTGGTCCTTTGAAATTCCTAGTGCTGTCAAACTAGAGTGATTAACTAGTGTTTAGCATAATAATTTTATCAGTTGGTTCACTTATAAACTTGGGCCCCACTTATCTAGTTTCACAATGGGTAACGTACTATGAGATTCGTTAGGCATCAAGAATTGTGCCGTATGTATATCAATAGAGCAAGATTAAATATCTGATTCTGATACTTAATATTGCTGAAGTGTTGGACCAAATATCAAGTGAGATGATTTGGTAGTTTTAAGTCTCTATATTGCATGTTTGGAGGCTCAACTCAATGTGCTTTGGATGCAACCATGGTGGGGACTGCCTCGTTACCTGAACTGTTGTTGCATACGCTCTGGTATGTAACTAAACAATTGGGTCATGTAGGTCCGACTTTCTTGAGCTCAATACTTGAGGTAGTTATTCGTTGACCAGCTTATTGCTACACACCTCTTGTGTGAGCAGTTACCAAGGCTGTGAACTTGTGAACTGCCAAGATTGATGTGTCAATATTTTTTTGTGCTGGTGAAAAGTCGTTCTACTCGTTTATTTGTTAATGCGGGTGTAAATACTGCACAAATTTTAGGGTATACAACAATGTTTGGAACTGGATGCCACAGTGGATGCTCGATTAGGGCTCCTGAGCTCTCTGTTCCTTGGGGAGTTATACTTGATAACATTTGCGATAGTCACATTGAGGGTCACATGGTTCTTTCCTGTTGGAGGGTCCTGGCTCTTTTATTTGTTTCATCATAAGAACTATTTCTTATGAAGGTATGAATGAGCTTAAGGTCACACATTCCTGTAGGTGTGCTAAATGGAGTTGAGTGTATGTAGCGTTTGTTTGGTGCGAAAACATCTTGTGTTCTTAACCTGCATACTTGTCGCGTTGGGGTTTTGCAATTAGTAAAAGTTGTATAAGCTGATTACCACGTAATGCCTATGGTATACTCTCAAACTTCGTGAACAAGCAAGTTCGCTGCATCAAAGTGCATCTCCATCCAACAATCGGGTAAATAAGTACAGAATTGAATAACTAGAAGCGAAATTGGTAATGCAGATCATTGTGTTCATCATTTTCTGTTAACTCGATAATGAATCCTTCTGTTTAGGTGGCTCGTTGTGAAGACATCGCATCGAAACATCGAATGCTAGTGCAAGTCAAAGCACAAAAAATTGCACTAGAAATATTGTTAGAATTTCAAACTGCATAAAACTCATCCATCTGAATTTATGCACTTGTTCTTAATTCCACTTGTAAAATCTTAAATTTAAATGATCCATTTAAGTATTGAAAACAACAAATATGGAAGTCCTTTGGATTTTTAATCACTTTGTGATGATTATAATCTTCTTTATTACATTTATCCAAAAAAAATTTTTTTGAATAAACATCTTCATTAAAATCAAATATTTGTATTGTTTTAAATTTTAAAATTTCATTAATTGATCGAAATAATCAAAGTTTCTCTATTTTTTTTTATTCTTAACAAGTTTATACTTAAAAATGTGCTTAAAACCATATTCCACAGCACAGAGAATGGGAGGCCACTTTCATTTTTATTTTTATTTAAATTTCCTACATATTCAGGAAAACCAGAGCAAGAAAACATAATTTTCTCAAACGAACGGGCAAAATTGATAATAACGATGATATTTGTAAATACAATAATATAGGAGACCTTTCACCATTAGCTGCTACAAACCAAAGTCAATACAAGGCAAAAGACTACAAACATGTTTTTACCTTTTCTTTACGGGAGTAAAAATCTAGGACCCCATTTTTTTGTGCGAGGCTTGTTAAGTTTTACAAGGGATTGATTGATAATCCTTAATATTCACTGCTAGAATGGAATGACAATAAAAGTAACCATGGACAGCCACATGCTCACCAGAAAAATTAGGGCCACGTAACTTTCCAATTACAAACTTAGGGAAACTAGACTTCATATTGTGTACACATACATCTACTGCCTTTTTTTCGTCAACTTATCCCAACTAGAAAAAAGCATCCCCAACACAGAATACAACACCGCCTGTATGCACGACACCGTAAAATTCCAGCAGGATGACGGCCAGTACCACGGATATAGCAATCGGAAAAAAAGACTGATAAGATGCCGCGGATATTGCCCAACCTGGACCGAGGCATCAACATTTTATGGTACAAGGACGTCCATTTAGAAGAATAAGAAGTTTATGCGAAAACTCTCCAACATCAGGGGAATGCACCCGAAAATACTTTTGACTATTTTTTTTTTTCACTCCATTCATCCCAGATTAATCGACCAGTTCGACTCGTTTTAGTCAAATTGACCATTTTTAGAATTAATTTTCCTCCCTTTTTAATAAAATTTTCACTTTTTCTAATTTAAAAAATGTATCTACATATGCTTCATTTCTAATATCAAAAATTATAATTTTGACGACAAAAAGTCGAAACCAGGATTTATTTTGGGATGGATGGAGTACATGTCGCAGACCAACAACCACTACTCTTAGGGTGCACACCGAGAAGATCAGTGGGTGCACAGAATGCCCCACTATTGACACACACCGGGTAATTGGTAATCCCATAATAGCCTATGTGTGAGTGCGAAGAAAATCATTGCTGGTGTTGAATTTTGAACCCAACACTTGCGCAATTTATCACTTATCTTGGAGCTCACTACCACTTAGTTAACCCCTCAAAGCAACAAAAGTACAAATTTAGGAAATAAAAATAATAAAATACTCACAGGAAAGAGAAGATCTAAAGCAACCCATGCTGCATGACGAACGGTTCTTGTAGGATACATTGGGCCACCAGGAGAAGTGAAGCTATACAAGCAAGTTTTCAGTCTTGTACTAGTAGCCATTCTCAATTCCATACCTGTCAAGATTAGTTACATGCTATAAAATTAATCCAACTTCACTGAATCCTTTTTTCTGTTTTTTTTTTTTTTTTTTTCCCGAGGTTTTCGATAGGTAAATGTAGCATTGTAGCCTAATAGTGTGAAATCAAACAAAACAAAACAAAAAATCTAAATTTTCATGGTATGGATAGTTATTAGCAATACCTTGAAGAGCTTTGATATGGGAAAGGTAATGTAGTAGCACTGGCTCCACCTTCAGTTTTAGGAGCTGACATATCACAAAATTTAAAACAATAAGATAAGCCTTCTCCATCATTATTACGAGTCACCTTTTGACCTTTTAAAGTTAATCCATGAAATACTAAGATTGCAATGTACGTTCTTTCCTTTTGGTTTTGAAAATAACTATTTTTCTGTAACTAGTTGTACTTCTTAGATAGTTTATCCTCCAAATTTTACAATTATATTAAGTACTACCCATTGTTTCAAAATATAAGAACATTGTTGGCTTTTGAAAAGTCAACTTTTCACATTTTCAAATTCAAATTAACATCAACCGATTTGAGTTTCGAATTTTTTTTCTTTTTTTTTTTTTGTAACTAATTATATTTTTAAATAGGTCAAGATTTTCACAATTGTATTGACTATATAATCAAATAAATTCATGTAATTTTAAAATTTAAAATGTTGCAAGTCAGCATTTCAAAAGTCATTAATGTTCTTATAATTTGAAACGGAGGGAGTATGAACTAAATCAATTGAATTCATCTCCTCCTTGAATTTTAGGACTTCGCCAATTGACTTGACTTCAAAATGTCATGGGACTTTTTGAAGAATGGAGTAAGCAAGAGGATACACAGAGTTAGAAATACTTACTTGATCGGTTAATTCAATCACAAAAATGTCTGCAGGACCACCAATTAAGAAAACATTTGGAAAATCTGGAAAATGCTTCAAGAAGTTTTCAAGCTTGTCAACTGCAAAAGAACATGATCAAAAACAGAAGAAATTCCATTTTGAGGTTGACCACTAAAGCTGCACCATTGACTAGGCCTACCTAAGTTGTAATAAAATATGAACCTTGAAAGGAGAAGAAAGAGATCTCGTTGAGCCTGAAAAATAATGAGAAATGACTTTAATGTTCAAAATTTGCAGTAAATTTGTTTCCTAAAAAGTGAAAAAGATTGCATAACGTGTTTAGCATGTGCAGAAGATCAGTGTCTGACCTGTACAGGAATTTTCTTCAACCGTTCAGGCACCAAAGCGACTTCCTCTAGAAGATACTGTGATGGAGCAATAGGACAATATTAAAATAAAATCAATTTTCAAAACTCTTGAAATACATGAATATTAGACACAAAGCATCTTTCTCGGAAAGGCTTCTAACCCGAAAGAGACTATGGAATCGCCTGGTGTTCGTTTGAATGTCAATCCTGCAGGTAAGTACAAAAATATTTCAGAAGAAAGTATTTTTATTCCTTCTGTTTCCACTGATGATAAGAAGTCAAGAAACCTTTTTAAAGACAAAGAACAAATATCTAGAGTTAATATTATACTAAGCCAATCAAGATAACTAATTTGCCGTTATGACTCCAAATGGACCAATTTTGTAGTAACTGGTCAATAATTAAAATGATATATAACAGCATATGTTCTTACCAGAAAACATTTGTAGCACCTTGAACAAGAGCCGATGAGTAACGGAGAAGGATGTCAGCATTATCAATTTGAACTTCAAATAACTGCGACGCATAAAAAAGCATCTATAATGTCATACACGATCTCTCTATATTTTAGTATGGAAGAAAAAGAGATTTGTTGATTCACCCATTAACATATAAACAAGCCTACATCCAATTTGGTAAATATTGACTGTATCAACAGCTGACTGCCACGGTAATTGCAAGCTGACAAGTATCACGCTCAAAGCCTCAAACACCCAAATGCACAAGTGCATAACTATACTATATATTTATCTATCAGAAATTGAGTATCCTCATGAAGATCTTCCCACTAGCACAGATCTTCCTAATAAAGATTATTCAATCTTTCCAAATGTACAAAGTGCCATTATAATAAATAAATATGATATCCCCAGTTGGACAACACAACTTAATGGCATACTGCCTACATGTTTTTGAGAATATTACATTGACTCGCAGAAAAGGGAGTTAAAAAAATTGATGTAAAGAAAAAAATTTAAGCAAAAAATAAATGTAACAGTCAATGTTGCATTAATTCCCATTGTTCCCCAAACCAAGTCCTAAAGTTAAAATAAAAACACAAAAATTAAATAGCAAGTGAGATACCACGTTTAGGTCAAGTTCAACACAACTCCGGAGGGAAAAAAAAAAAGGGCAAGGACTATTGAAAGTAAAGAATACATCTTAGAAATCAATACAGTACCTGACCAACTTAGTTAAGGCTCACATCAAGCCATACTGATGCACCAATATCTAGCTCACATACTATTTTAAACTGATATAAGGGTAACAAAGTATACATGACCAGCAATATCAACGCAAAAATATAGCCAGGATACACAACCTAACATACCCATTTATGGAAGAGAAGGGAAAATATATGAGACGCAAAAGCCTGGCTCCAGAGTTGCACAATCAAATCGAGAATCGGTTCCCCGTTCTTTGGCACCCAAACAAAATGATCCGCAAGCACGTCATAATAGCATAACGGACCCTTGGTCTCCTCTTCATCTATACAAGCCAACTCTTCACTGCTCAGAATTATATCTGTTTCAATTCCAGTACACAAAAAATGAAACAATAAAATAATTCAGACTGAATGACAAAGCACAGCACTAGAGAACTTAGAGTAACACGAGGGCATTTATCATTTACTTGATTTGTGATGCTAAATTGGTAAAGTAGGTTGTAATGATCAGCTACATAATCATTTAATTTTTTTTTTGCTAAGCCTAGTGTGATTATTCTATCCTAACCACTCGTCTCTCTACCAGTGATTGTAATATTTGTATCCAATGGTTGTGAAAAAAGGTAAAGCATTCGTTACAGCCATCCGACAACTACGTGACAGTTAACCAAGTCCACTTAAATTTGACAGAGGGAGTACTTTGCTAGTTGTGTCACCATTGAAACGTTTATAACTCTACCTTTTGGTGTTTAAGGATGATGGATTGATACCAAAAATGATTTATGTAAGATTTTATCACTTAATGAATAAATATATTGTTGCATAGTCTTTCTTTTTTTTTTCGGTAAGTAATTATTTATTGAACGCAAAAAGAAGGGACAAGATTACCCCTTTATATTACAACAAAAGGATCGAAAAACAATAATGTTGCATAGTCTCATTGGGATTACTATGTTATTACAATTTGATAACAAGTCCATACTAGGAGAATTGCTATTAATGGCATGATCAACATGAAACTTGGGCACCGTTACAGCTGAGCATTTCTGTACTTAGAACTTTTGAGGATGCCAATGGGACTCCTCATGTGGTCAAATAATATCTGCCTGTCATTATCTGATTTAGTTGTGATTTGCAGGGATGTAAACCTATAATTCCAAGTGCAGATCTGATAACCATATCAGATAGATTTTAAGAACTACTCATCCATATCTGGAGGATATAATTTGGACACAAATATTGTTGGCATCCGCTATATATAATCAAATACAGAGAAATGTCCATATATCCGCATATTTGTATCTGTTTTTTCTTGAATCTGTGTCTACTTCCAAAATCAACATTTAAATTGTAGTTCTTACTTCTTACACAGTCCCAACAAAAACAAACAATCATAGAACCAAATCACTAGGACAGTAAAAGGAGTTCGAAATATTGGACATCCAATTGGATTATATTCAAGATTGGCTTCCTGCCAGAGTGGCAGTCGGATATCATCCGTGTCCACAATTATATTTGTATGAACATTATTTTTTAGTTTTGGTATTTCACTTGGTTAGTTGAGTACTACCCTTGATTTGTAGCATCTAGTTGGTTAAAACATTAATTTAGATATTGTACAACAACTTAAATGTTTATTTTCATATGGACACAGGATTAATGAAAAAACAGATACAAATATGCAGATATTTGTATGTATTCAATTGCAAATAACGAACATAGCTGTGTCCAAATTATATCCACCAGATACTGATGAATAGTTTATAAAATCTGTCAAATATGGATATCAGATCCGCACTTTTCAGATAACAGACAGACATTACAACATGCGGAATCAAATTTTACTAGTCAGTAATTCCAATGAGACTATGCAACATTATTGTCAATAAAATCATACATAAATCTTTTCAGAATCGACTCTGCTATCCCTAAACATCAAAAGGTAGCATTCTAATCATTACAATGACGACAAAATTAACACCATGTCAAATTTAAGTTTTTTTTTTTTGACTGGCACATAGTTGTTGGACAGCTGTACTGAATTCTTTACCTTTTCTTACAATCAGTGGATACAGAGATTACAATAATTGGCTTTGACGAGCCGTTAGGATACAGTGATCTCACTTGACACCACAAAATAGAAAGAAGCCCACTTGAAATGTGGAATGGGAATTGGGATAGGGAGCAGTATATATATACATATATATTAAACTTGTGGTGTAAATCTGCCCATAATGATACTCTTAACTCTTAGTGCGGTAATAATTATGTAGCTGATAAGTATAATTTACTTCACCAATTTAGCATTATGAGAAAATAACTGTGTAGATTCTCTGTATTGATGATGTGATATCATATCCAGCAGTAATGGTAAACTATTACTATCAGTAACCTAGGAAGATGTCTTTTTTAAATAAAAAAAAAAAGAAAAAAAAAAGAAGTTATAGTAGTAAACAGTTCAGTCATATAAAATAATTTAATTACCAAACAAATATGAAAATGAGAGAGACTGGAATTACACCTTTGGCTCGATCATCAACTTCTAAAGCAATGTCCGCAAACAGCTCTTGCAACAAATTGCGTCTCTGGGTTGGCGATGCAATTCCCTGCATAATTCAAATCGAAACCAAATTCAACAAAATCATTTCTCCGTGAGTGAATTCACTGTACACACACACACACACACACACACAGAGACAGAGAGACAGAGGTATAGAAATGAAAAAAGGAGACTTAACGCGTTGAAGCTTTTTCTCGATCTCTTGGGTGAGGGCGGTGAGATAAGCGGAGCTCCGAGGCGTTAGCTTATGTGGCATTTCTTCTGATCGGATTCTCCAGCAACAGCGAGCATTTGAAAATCGAAAACAGTTGATTGATATTACAAAAATCTCAAACCCTATCTCAAACGAAAATCGCAATTACACCTTCAAGCTCTCCGCAGATCCCTATATATACACATATATACGCTAAAGAATTGTTATTGTTGAAGAAATTAAAATAATTCTTGATTGCGACAGGGAGATGGTTGGACATTGATTGAAATCAAGTGTTCTGTTGAGGAGATTTGCTGTAAACGTTTGTCCGTTTGGTGACAAGAAGTAAAGGAGTACTGTACTCTCTGGTCCCGAAATTTTTATAATATTTAAAAAAAAAAAACATTTTATAAATTTTTAATTTAAATATAATTTTCAATAAAATCTTAATTAATTTTTAAATAATAATCAAATATTTAAACATAATAATAATTAATATTTTCTCTGTTAATTTATTTTATTTTAATTGAAATATATATATATATATATTTATTTATTTATACAAATATAAATTTATTTAAAATACTATTTATTATTTACAAAGAAAACATGTAAAAAGAGAAACAAAATAAATAGAGATAGTTTAATGAAATAATAAGTTTTATATTTTCAAAAAAATGTGTCTTATTTTTAATTAAGAAGATATGGGTAGTATGGTAGAAATATTATGAAAAATAACATGAAAAAGAAAATAAGATAAATTCAAAAAAATAAAATTAAAATAATATAAATTAAACAGAATGATCAGTTGAATACTTATATTAAACGTTAAATTCATTAAATTCGTCTAATGAGTTTTAAAGTATAATTTTTTTTATAAAAATTAACAAACAAAATCATCTAATTTATGTTTATTTTATTAAATATAGCCAACAATTTTATTATTTTAATATTGTAGTTCTCCCATTACGTCAATTATAATTATATTATTCAAAGTATAATATTATAAAAATAATTTAAATAATTTTTTATATTCAAATATATTTTTTATAATTTGTTACAAGTCTAAAAATTATGAAACGGAATAAATATTTTACTTTAAGCAAACCTGCGTGGCGTAGCCGGGAAGTACGAGGGAAAACGGTACACGTATGCTGTTATAGATGTTTACGTGTCGTGTGGATAAAGTGTCAGACTCAACGAAATTCAATGACTGGTAGGAGGCCAAATGAATGACATTTAAGCCACGCAGAGAAAATATTTTTTAATTTTTTTAATGTTTACTGTGTTAGAAAAAATTTAATTAACATAAAATTATTTTTAGTGTTTTTAAAATTAGTTTATTATTCTAAAAAATAACTTACAAATTCAAGCAACCCTCGCTCCACCAATCATAAAAGCGGGTAAGTTATTTTTCGAAAAATAATTTCAATATTATCTATTTTTATCATTATTTATAATATTTTTGTTTTATCTCTCTTACCATATTTGTATTTATTTAATTTTATTTTTGAATTAAATATATTTAATTTTATATCACACACATACACACACACATATATATACACACACACACACACACACACACACACA
>JAUMHB010037368.1:6207-19637 GCA_032359685.1 Pittosporum tobira | reverse complement strand
AAAGAAATCTTCGATTATATTGGACAAATGGTATGTTGACTTTTTGTGTATGTACAATATGGTGGATGTGTTTCGTATTGGCTTTTATTGATTTTTTGGGTGTTAATTTTCTTATTGAAAGGTTATTTATTTATTTTTTAATATTATTAAATTACTTTTTGGCATCCATATTTTTTGTCTATCAGTGAACCAAGTGAGTTTATGTTATTATTTCTTTGGGCAACTGCAAGGTTTACTCTCAACCTAACCAAGTGTTTTTTGTTTTCATTTGACGTTAGTTGGCATTTTGGAGATCACCACTCCATGGGCTTGACGAAACTTCTTAGCCTCACGAAATATGAACCTTTAATTACAACTTATTTAGTGTGAGCCAAAATAATTTTTTTTTTTTTTTTTTTTTTTTGGAGAAAATGTTAAGTTACACTACTCTTAATTGTGCAAAAAAGAAAATAGCGTAGAAAATGTAAATTGGGCTAGTGAAATAAATGTTGCTGGAAAAATTTATAATTATACTACTCCTAGGTACAAAATCAAATTTAGGCTCTATTTGATACGGGAACAATATTTTCTAAAAAAATATTTTCTAAAGAAAAAGATACTATATTTTCTAGTGTTTGATTGGTAAAGTTGAAAATAAAATTAAAAATATTTTCATGTGTTTTGGTATCAAAAAATGAATTAACCAAATTATACTAACTACAAGTATAATGTACAATTCAAAATTTTTTTTTTTTTTTTTAAATTTTTTTTTATAATGCAAAGTTGATAATATCTAAAAATTTCTCCCCAATATCTAAAAATTTATGGGCTCAGCATAACTGTTTAGCATATTAACAAAGGGGATCAAACTCACATCAAACAATAAAAGAGAACCCCAATGACATCAGTATCGGCACCGGAGATATAGAAGAAACTGCAGAAACAACCCCCCCAGACATTATAAAACACCAATTAGAAATTCCAAAAACAAGAATATCATATCACACGCTAGATTGAGAAGGTATATATCTGAAAAAATTGGTGGATCCAATGAAATTTATGGATTTCTCCACAAAAAAAAATAAAAATTGATCTTTATGTATGTAAGTATAATTAGAAATATGAATCCAAATCCCACTCCGCCACGTGGTTTGATCTCCCAACCTAAAGGTCTGCCGGCTAGGCGCCGCTTACCGCTTGAGCTAACCTATTAATATGGATTAATATACATTTTGAGACATTGAAAAAGCCAAAAAGAAAGAACGACCCGCTCGAAAACGTAAAGACAACTTCAAGAGGAAATGAAGAACACGAGATCAATTTGCACTATGTTTTTCGATCAATTTATCTTTGAATTTTACCATACGACTGAGTCGTTTTACTGTAAATATACAAATATGACCCCATAAATTGCTGACGAGTGATGAATCACAATATGGTTGAAGATAATTAAAGCTTCACAAAGATAATTGTTCTCACTATCAATATGATCCGATGCTCTACTGCCCACATATCGGCAAGCCTGACATTACAAAATGCTAGGGATGAGCTGGGGAAACTTCACCTTTCTCACCAACTACAGTATCCACGTCAGATGTGTTTACGGATGAATCAACTTTCAACATTGGCATCTCCAGCGTTGGAAGTACTGGAGGTTTTATCCTTCTTGTTACTGTCATATTTAATCCTTCTGTTGTGTGAATTGTTGCTCCTGTAGTCATTTTGACCTAAAAACCAGTCCATTCTTTGGTTAGGTCCTCTATACACGGCTATATGCTCTCTCCTTTCCAAAATATAAAAGCAAAATGTTCGATCTATTAAAATCAATTTGAGAATTTCAGATTCAAAATTGATATGACTATTATATACTATTTGAAAGGTATACATTATTCACGAATGTATAATGAAAGGAACTCATATCAACTTTGGATTTGAAAACGTCCTAAATTGAATTCAAAAATTCAAACTGGTCTTATATCTATATATGGAGAATTTAACTAGAAAGTGCATATGTGCAATGAATATGCACACTGTTTGTTCAATTAATATTTTGTTTCTAAACGTAAAAAATTGTTCAAAGAGACACCATTCGCCAATAATAACTACGAGACTAATCCGCGCCCGCGAGCACACACACACGTGTCCACACACACACAGACACACACACACAGAGAAGTGGGAACCTCATATGTATTTCTTTCTTAAAAAAATCGATTTCTAGTTACATCTTTGTAAAAGCAAAATAGTACTCTGGAAGTCGCAAGAGTATTGTGACTTGTGTCAAGCCAAGTCAAATCAACCTGTTTACATAAAGTTGATAATCGTATAAGAAAATAAAATGACTTACTGGAGGTGCATCAAGTGCCATTTGAAAGTTGAATCGTTGAACAAGCATTGCGACTGCTACTACAGCCTGTTATAGTTTGAGATCAAGATTATTATGGTAACTTATCATAGAAATAGTCATATCAGATTTTATTAATTCCAAGTGGAAGTAGTCAATGTAATCCGGTCCTAAAACCTTTACCTCAAATGATGCAAACATGTCCCCTACACATTTCCTTGGACCTCCACCAAAGGGTAAATAACTGAAAATTATAACCAAATATTCAATGATTTGGCAACATATGAAAAATAAGAAATTAATCATAATAATATACAGGAAGTATGTACCAGTATTAAGAAAGATGAGGGTTGGCATCTATTTTTGTTTATGGATTTCAGTTCTGGGTAAAGAAGAGTTTACTGACGAGTGAAAGAGACATCAGAGGCCACAAGTAGTAACTACTTGAGCCCGAACAAAGGATATCCACTTTCCAAGAGCACCGAAGTCTCCTTGGCCCACCACAAACTCACCCAAAAGTCTTTACTAGATATTGGAATTATAAGTAGTAGAGTTAAAATCTTATATTTAGTCAACACCACGGTAAGACTGGAGTATCACAAACTACAATCTCACCACCACACCCCTTCCGATGTTGACGCAAATAAACACTATCATTTACATCTAAACGATTCTCATGGCTCACATAGCCCCACATTTTCTGCTAGTTTCTGTTCATTTTCACAATAACAAGAGAACATTTGTGCCTCTTGTCTCATTTCTGCCTTATTTCTAATTTGTATGCTCCCGGAATCTCTAATTATAATATGTTACACCTTTGGTGGGATGGTAAGAACATTAAATCCCTAGTGGGCCTCACCAACTCTATCATTTGTAGTTGTATTTTCTGGGAATTATGGATGGTGAGAAACTGGGCTTACTTCAATGGAGCTCCAACTTTGGCATTCTTAGTGATTGAAAAGGTTCTTAAATGGACCTCTGAGTTGACAAACCTCTTTGGCCCTGTGAAGGAATCTTGTTTCCATGATAAGCCATGTTTAAAGTTTGTTAATGCTCAGATTAAACTTCCTATCACTAGGAGAGGAAAATTAATCAAGTGGCACCCTGCTTTACCGAATAGTCTAAATCTTAATATTGACGACTCTTCGGTGGCAAATGTAGCAGCTGGTGGAGGACTGGTGAGAGACCGTAAAGGGACTTTGGTCCTTGCCTTTGCAGTTCATTTAGGAGATGGCACTAACATGGTGGCTGAATGAAGTACACTTCTTGTAGGCGTAAAATTGTGTAGGCACCATAGGCATGAACTTTTTTTTTTTGTTGAGACTGACTCACATGTGTCGGAGGACATGCTTTTTAAAAAATGCTCTCTACTCCTTGGCAAGTATGTTATCTTATCGGGCAGATACTTTCCCTTCTCCCAGCAGGTGGTAAACTACAACATACATTTAAAGAAGGAAATCAGGTACCAGATTACTTGTCTAAACATGGGCAACAAGTCAGTGGCATGGTCATCTACAATCATATGGATGTGGTTCCTGTATTAACTAGGAACGGTCTTAGACATGATCATCTTCCCTTGTAGACATATAGGCATTTTATTTTAATTTGATAAAGGGTAAGGCACAAAGGCCTAAATGTCCTCCCTCAATATATTTTCCACCATTTAATAACATAAAACACTAGGTGGAAAAAAGAAAAGAAAAGAGAACATAAAATAATGCACGTACATACTTAAATGATATTCAAACATTTCAAAGAGAAAAAGGAAGATATCACACCTAAAAGATTGGTTGGTCTCATTCGGATTGGGCCCATCTAAGGGCCATCTTTCAGGATTAAACTTATCTGCATCTTCCCACCGCTTAGGACATCGATGCAGGTTCCAGACAGAAATAAATATATCTTCGCCCCTGTCAGCAAAATGATAATACTTCAATGTTTCAGTAAGTTACCAAAGATTGATATTATCCAGATCTCAGATTAATTGAAATTCTTCATTCAGTAGATATTATGGCTTATTCGGAAGAGTTCTATTTTAATTTTTTTAATCAAACCTTTTTATTGGGTACTCTCCAAGTTTGTCATCTTCAAGAGAACGTCGAATCAGGACAGGTGGCTGTGGGTAGAGCCTCAACGACTGAGAATAGAAAAAATAACAAAATGAAATGAAAGACGTACAAAGAATAAACAATCAAAGCAAAAGTACATAATACATTTTGAATCAACAAAATGGAAAACATGCTTCTTCTCACTTCGTTGATTACTCGAGTTGTATACTTAAGTTTCTTCATGTCTTCAACGGTTGGAATCCTATCGCCTAAAACTGAATCAACCTAAATAACAATGATGGTTTGAAGAATAAAGGTCAGATATATTATAGTTAAAATTCAAAACAAGCTTGGTATAAAAACTCAAAGCAAGCTTGGTATAATCAATCGTAAAGATATTTTCCCTAAAAACATCATTAAATTACCTCATTTTGAAGCTTGGACAAGGCACTAGGTTCCTGCAACCATAAAATAAAGAATTGTTAGAAGTATACATCGATTGCATTTAGAATACCAGGTAGTTAATGGTATAATATAGCGTAAATTTTGGAACTCTCCCAAGTGAAGAATATGAGCATCAAGAATTTGAACTTAATTTTCTAAAATTATAATAATTTCTGCTTATGAGGACTATTGTTACTACCCAAGCATCAATCTGTTATGTATATACTTCATGGATACCAATAACGACAACTCAACAAGCCATTTATAATATATAATAAATTAATTGTAATTTAAATCTGTTCCTGCTGACTAAACGTTAGTTCAGCAGCCATCTATACCTTGGAAAGAAGATAAAAGGTCCATGTCAGCACTGCAGCAGTTGTTTCATGTCCAGCTATAAGCATTGTCATCAGATCATCACGAAGTTGCTTGCTTGAGACCTGCAAATTGGTGCAGAAACCTTAACATGAAACTAAGTAAACCACAAAAATGATGATTACTAATTTGAAAAAAAAAATGTAGTCATGACAAAATTATTGCCATACATCATCTCCGGATGCTAACAGAAAGTGGAGAATACTAGGATCTTTTTCATTCATGTATTCCTCGTGAAACTGTAACCCTTCTTCTTCTTCTACCATCCTCTGAAAATGAAGATAAAAAGATTAAAAAATAGAAAAAGCCTTCTTTTTTCTTTTTTTTTTTCCCTCTTCAGTGCAAATAAATAAGTAAATGAGATAGAAAAACGCCATACAGTATTAATGAGCACTATAACTTATGGGTGACTATGTACTTTGACAATGCACTCAATAGATCTATGTTAAATAACATACAGCAGGCTGAACTTGGACTTATGGGATGCTACTGGAGAATAATGCTTGCACATAGCCAGATTTTGGCAGTTGATGACAAAGTATTTATATAATCACATAAGTATATATAAGTTTTTAATGGCAGTTTATGAGGGAATATAATCACATATTCACATAAAAGCAAACAAATATGATTCTTCAAGTCATCATACTTTGAAAGCTCTTTATTTATTAATTTATGTTTTGTTCTTGTCATTTAGTTTCTAACTGATAGAACAAATACACATGCTTACAAGGGTCAAGACTTGAGCCCCAAGATATAACCAAAAAAAAACTTGGGTGAAACTAAGCGGAGGTCCAAACCGACTGATGTTGAAGAATCAGCGGATGAGTTGTGGTTAGGGTGAAACTGAAACAAAAGAATTAGGTGCCACACAGTTTTCTGCAAAGTTCAATAAATGGATGAGAACGTATTACAGGTTTTAAGTTTAATATAGAAATTAATCAGCATGTAACAGTATATTTTCTCTTTATGTGGAATAATCTCTCTCCCTTATCCCACAAACTCTTATTCAGCTGTGATCCAAACATCAATATATCTTTTTCTAAAATAACTTCACAAATCATGCAAACATATCATCAGTTCCCATTTATCCTCATTTCTAAAGGTATACATAAGGAAATGTACCATTGTTTTGAAATCTATTGGATGCTGATCTTCCAATCTAGCCATGTGACCTTGGTTGCTCTTTAAAGTCTGTTGTTATTTAGGACAGACCTACAAGTTGTTGTATTTACTGTTCAAGGCTGTTGTTGGTTCCTTAAATTTTAATATGTTGAGTCTGGACAGATGATGGTATAGGACATTGATTATTTTTGTTTGAGTTGGGCACAACACAATGTGCTTTTCATTTGAATGCTTAATGCTTGTGATTGAATCTTATCCTCTAGGATATGCTAAATATGTTTCATACTATGTAACCGTTGCGTGAGTAGGCGGGGGTCACCCTCCTCGGAGAGTGGGTGGGTGCCAGCTCCGTAGTGAGCTGGCGGGGGTGTGGGGGCAACGCCCCAGCCCTCGGGCCAGGTTTTGTTTATGTTTGGGCTTGGTTTTTTCGCTTGTGGACCTTTTAAGGGCAATCTTGTATTTTCTGTGGATTATGGTTTTTCTTATATTCGTTATACAAGGAGATGGACGTGTACTACTTTTGATGGACGTGTACTACTTTTGCATGCTTTTCAAAATATAATAATATTGCAACCGCCGTGGTTTTCTCTATATTAGGGTTTCCACGTAAAATTCTTGTGTTCTTGTGAGATTGCTCTTTCGATTTTCTCTTTGTTTTATTCTGCTATGTCGTTTATTGCTAACAGGATAGCATAGCAGATTATGATTATCTGTTCGCTTCAGTTTTACACGAGGTGTGATTGATTTTGTATAGTCATCTTCGAATTAACTGGGCTATTTCCCTTGCAATCATTAGAATTTGGTTATCGATGAATGGAAACTCGTCACATTTATTGAGGCAATTTTTTTTTTCTTGTCTCCCCTACTTCAATATTTTGGAGATGCATTATATTTAAAACAAGAAAGAAGACTACAATACCCCCAACCAAAGAGAGAGAGAGAGAAATTAAAAAAATACATATTATCATGTTGAAGATGGCACTCAAGAGTCATGAAGCACCCTAAAAATAAAATAAAAAAGATTAAAAAAATACATATTATCATGTTGAAGATGGCACTCATGAAGCACCCTAAAACAAAAACACTTTTAGGTAGAACAATATTATATAGAAAGAAAAAATATGAAGGCATTCTATACTACATATCCCATAGAACGACAATGATCAAAGTGATCAAAGGAAAAACCAAAAATATGATAAAAATGACATGATAATCCCACTCTTTACAATTGAGAGCTTTACCTTACATATCGCAATGAGATCATCCAGTGTATCATTAATCAGCTTAAGCGCTGAATTAACCTTTTTTAGCTTTGGTGAAATATCTTTCCAAATGGGAATCTCCCACACTGGGATTGGTGCAACACTCCGATCTTCTGCTTCTCGCAAAACAGTATATACAGCCTGCTCTATCCATATTATGCACATAAAAATAATGTTAGCTAAACACTGATAAAATAAGAAATATTTACAGTGACACAATTTAATTTTACTGGTGAGATTATAGAACTAAGAGTAGCAGAAAAATGTACCTCAACTATCCCAGTGTCATTCGTTAAAGAATCAAAATCATAATTGAAGACTGCTTTCCCGATGATATCCAATGTTAAACGTGAAAAAAGTGACTCCATCTCCACATCCTCGCCATCATATGCAGCAGCATCAAGCTTACTGCACAGCCTATCTGTCGCTTGTCCAAACAAGCTTATCATCGCTGCTACATACTGGAAAGTGAAGATCATTACAATTTGCAAGATAACAAGTACATATGCAAGGATCTTATCTTTCCATTTAAGCTGGGAACGCACAAGTAGAACCAAGAGGAATGTTTTTTTAAGTTGCCAAACTGAGCAGGAGACAAATTCATAATATCATAGGAAAAGATATATTTAGTAAATAAAATGTGGCTAGATCATAAAAGCAGTTTTTGTACCTTCTGATGCAATGCTGGAACTATAGCACGTCTCCTAACACGCCATATCTCCCCATCAGCTGGGATAAGTCCTTTCCCCATTACAAAGTCTAAAATTTCTGCTAATATACCCTAGACACAAAGTAATTTAAAAACTTTGAGTAATTTAAAAACTCAGTGAAGTTTTACTCAGTTTTACCTTAAATAAACAGGAAGAAAGAAAGAAAAACTTGAATAAACTAAAAAAGCCTTACTTTTGAATAACCCTTTGAGTTATCCTTCAATATGTGTTTGGCAATGGTAGGATCAGAAACTATCAAGAAGGACTGCAAAATCAGATGAATTACATTACCCAAAAATTTTCATGGAACAAAACTTTCCCCTTATAAAGTTCGTAATATGTACAAATTTTCAACCTAAATAGAAGAAAATATGATATAAATGAGAAACTCAGACCTTGGGACCAAATTTCAACCTAAAAATTCCACCATAAGTGAGGTAAAGCTCATATAGGGGGATGAAAAATGCTTCACTCCGAATAGCACTAATTGCTCCTTTTGCCTCTGGAATCTTTCGATAATCTTCTCCAGCATCAATCCATTTAGATAAGAAATCAAGAACCTCACTAGGTATCCCCAGTTTCAACAAACCATTCCTCAGCTGCGACTGAAAACTTTTCCCAGAATAGAATACAATCAGTGAAATCTAAAAATACGCCCCTTGCATAGTTGTAAATGTGGGTATTTTGGTAAAAAGAAACGGCTAGAGAGGTTACATTTCTTGTAATAAACTAAACAAAATAAAACAGATAGCAAATACCCTAATGATACTTGTCCTAAGACATAAAAAGAACCAATTCATATCTAACAAAAATCCAGATTAAGGTTGGATTATTTCTTTTCCAATTTTTACCCCCATTTAAGAATAAATGAAATACTTTCTCCCTACACATAAGCCGACCAAGATTATTAGTATGTAAGTGGAATGGAATAGTTGGTTTTCATTTGAAAGCTATTAGTATTATTATTCCGTCCGTCCATCCATCCATCCTAATATAATTCTCATTGTTTCTGTTGTCGTTTGTACCAAAACTAAATTTCTGTTTATAATTCATACCCGGATTTTTCGACAGTGAAATCTCCTGAAGCAATACGAGCAGACAGCTCGGCACGGCGTTTCTCCTCAAGCACCTTCTCTACACTCTTGACCCCATCTCTAGCTGAATCAGGCTCTCTCCCACTTGGGTAAGAGCAATGAATGGCAGAATACCCCAAGTTCCCTGTTTTCAAAGATAGAAGCAATCAATTAGAGAGAACAGAAGCTGTGAACAATAATTATAGTAAGAGAATTGATAAACAAACCATTTAGTTTCCTGAGTCTGGCAATGGGGTTTCTTGGATAACTCTGAATATTTTTGATTCGGATGGATTGAGGAGGGACTCGAAGGAGAGGAACGCTCGCAGCCATTTGGGTAGGCTGCCAGACAGGATTAGATAGAACACTTTTAGCTTGCTTGTAGCAACAAAGACCATAGAGAGAGGGGATGATAATGCAATGAAAACTAGTATTGGTATTGGTAATCTCAAGCTCCAACCACTGACAAACAAAGCGGAATCTGGTAAATGCCGCGTGAGCTGTCAACCGTCAAGATTCTCCCCCAAACTTATCTATCCTGAAACTGCCGTCTCTATTTAAATGTCTTAATCTATTGAGTATTTATAATATTAAATTTAAAATATTATAAAAATATATTTATATATTATATATTATAAATATTTTTATATATTTATAAAATATATTTTTAATATATTTAATAATTATAAAAAATATAAAAAATATAATATATAATTATATATTTAAAGTATTTTAAAACTCGTGTTTAATATTATTAAAAATTTAAATTAATTACATTAGGACGTAGTATCTTGTCAAGTGTGGTGACATTTGCACTACCTACACTCATTTTAAATTGATGATTAAGATTTAGGCAATAGGCACTTACAGTTGTGCACCAAAATAAAAATTTTTAAAAATAATTAGGCACTTATACCATAGTAATTAGAATTACATCGGATTTTAATTCGTTGAGACATTAGTTAAATAGTTTAATAGTTTAACTAGTTCAATTAATTAGTTAAAGTGAAATTTTATTATTATTAAATAA
Source organism: Pittosporum tobira (assembly GCA_032359685.1). Taxonomy (NCBI): domain Eukaryota; kingdom Viridiplantae; phylum Streptophyta; class Magnoliopsida; order Apiales; family Pittosporaceae; genus Pittosporum; species Pittosporum tobira. The sequence goes on along the minus strand of JAUMHB010037368.1, from coordinate 9,247 downwards.
AAAAATTATATGATAAAAATAGCCCAGACAATAAAAAAAATTGATTTAATCAATTGATTTTAAATTAAATATTTTAATATGGTAATGGAGCCCTTGGTTTGGTGCTATGAATACTATAATGTTATTGATGTTTAAAAAAAACGTAGGGGTCATATTGAGATAAAAATTTCATATTTTGAGTTTTAAGAAGTAATACTCAATTTATATACTTGAGAAATTTTTTTATTTATCACTAATTGATTTTAAGTCGATAGATATCATACTTTTTGAAACTCACGATGTGGAAAATTCTCTCAATTGCTATTCTTATTAATGAAACTAGAAAGACCAAAATTCACCAATCATCAAATACAAATATGGTACACGTACATAATACGATTGAAGATTATAAACGCCATATCAATAGTTCTCACAAAGGTGAAAATACCCAAATATGAATATTGGTACAAGTACATAATATATTTGCAGATACCATTGATAAAATATTGTCTCTCTATTGAATATCGGTAGAAAACATCATAAATATTGAACTTCTAAATTTTTTTCTAATCATATAATGAAAAACTAAATTCATGGCCCTTCAGTAGGTAACTCCTGCATTTTTTAATCTAAAATGCATGACTACCCGTTCAAGGTTTCAATTACTCCAAGACATCTAAAAACAATTTTATGAATGTCCTTTTCAGCAAATAAAGATTTGATTATATCCTATATGGCCAGCCATCTATGAAAATATAACACATTAGTTCTAGTTGTTGAAATCAACCAATAAGTACAAGATATTCATCTTTGGGTCTTGCCATTTTCAAATTTATGAAATCTACAAAAACACTTATTTTTTTATTCTTTTTCATAACTGCGACTATATTAGACAACCATTAAGCTAACTTGGTAGTTCTAAAAAATCTTGGTTTTAATGATCTTTAAGTTTAAGATTTAACTTGCAAAGTGACCTCATTAGGTCATCCTCCTAGGAGGTTGATAGAAGGGTTAGTAACCATTTTTAATTGGTGACATATGGTCTACAAGTACCCTAGCTAGTCCAGACATTTTATCATAATTTCAAGCAAAATAATTTTTGTATTTTATGATCAAACCAACTAGTATTTCTTGGTCAGCAATCTCTAACAAAACATTAATAAAAATAAGTCTATGGTAATTTTCTGTCTCTAAATGGGTCGTAGATATCTTTTAAGACATCTAGTCTAGGAGGTGCAATTTAAACTTTTTGCAGGGGTAGGTTTTTAAGTGACTCTGACAAGTCATCTTGAATAAACTCGGCCATTTCTTGACTTGTTTTGGTTTTATCATATCAATTAATATTTTTTTGAAGTTTTCTTTACTACCTTCAGTTTTTTTATATATTTTTGTTCTTTGTCATTTTAAACTTTTTCTATTCTAATGTCAGACAAACCTGGCTTACAACTCATTAGCTTATGCCTAATGAGATTATAAAAGAATTCATTGACTCTTCCAATTATTATATTTTTTGCTAGTTCTATCATTGAGCACTCTTTTCCGTGGCTCACTATTTTGTCTCTCATTACTTTACTTTAAGGGGGTAAATGCAATCTTTTATAAAATTGGGTCTCAATGAGATCTGATCTCATAATAATAATAATAAAAAAATTATTTGTCCTAATAATTTTAGCCTTAATTTTTCCTTCTTCATTTTTATTCTAAATTATTAATGTTTGATGATGAAGTGATGAAGGAAGACAGTTGTACAAATGGATTCAATACCTTCTTACAAGGAATTATAAGAAATTGTGTGAAAACGACAAAACAAAAAAGACAATTGTGTCATACTCCTAACTTTAAGATCTATGACCAAGATTTCTATGATTTTGGTAGTTTGCCCAAAAAAGTTATTGACAATGTGTTGAGTTCCAAATTTTGCCATGTTTGATATTATCATAATCTTAGCGTGAAAGTATAGAACACACTGTTAGCTCCATGGCTTTAATCGTGAGAAAAGCCTCTGGTATGAGAATAAGTATAGGGTTTATATTGAAATATAAAATCAATTATGAGAATATGTATAGAGCTTAGAGGATGATTAGTTACTTGCAATATATACGGTGATGAGGTTTTACATAAGATCTCCTACCTTGAGGCCCAAGCTAGATAATTAATGAGAGTTAATATCTCATTAGATTTGTATAATCCGTATAGCACTGTAGGAGTATTTCTGAAATCTTTGTTCGATTGTAAAATGTCTAAATAGACTTACCCTAATTCCAATATGTAACAAATTAATTAGGAGTCTTATATTTAATGTAAGCAGTTTTAAGGTTATACGAGATAACTGTCCGACACAAAAGTTTTCTCCCATGATATGAGTTACTACCAATCAGAGAAGCCAGAAACAACCTATCTAGAGTTAAGCTGCACTTGCTTTATCAATATCAAAATGGAAATGTTTGAAATTGCTCCTTGCCAATAAAATAGTTGCATAGTCGGTAATATTGTTGTCGGTTTGGCCCGAGCTTAGGTAGACCACTTTAGGCCTGAGTCTAACAAAGCCCCTCAACCCATAGGTCTACTTTAATAGGCATGTGGGGGTGAACGTAAGAATTTATACTTGTAATAGGCATGTGGGGTGAGTGTAAGAATTTATACTTGATACTCAAAAGTACCAAGGCAGGCACAAGATGGGATATCTTGGTAGCATAAGGCCTGGGAAACGATCGCCTTGTTATCCCACTCCTACTTCGGACAATGCATCCCTGTTTAGATTCCTGTACTGAGTTTCAGTTGGGTGATTACCCGGCCGATTTTACTAGCTAGGTCCACTGTAAGAAAACTATTTATTGAGCCATGGAAATATCCCTTTTCTAAGAGTGTGGCCATGCAAGCTGAGCTAGTTGCGGTTATGATACTCAATCAATGGCCATCTGTAAGATAATATGAGTACCATTATTGATTGTTGGCTATCCTAATGAATCCAAGACATTCCACCATATTCATAAGTTGACCTAAAGTTGACTATAAGTTTACATTAACACTATTCAAAATATTGTCTTGTGATATTTTAGTA
>JAUMHB010037357.1:3940-19639 GCA_032359685.1 Pittosporum tobira | reverse complement strand
CCTGGCAAGAGAATAAGTATAGAGCATATGTTGAAAACTTGAAATCAATTATATGAATGAGTGGTTTAGAGAATTATTATCACTTACAGTACACCAGGAGATGGGAGTTTATATAGGACCCCCTAGCTCAAGGCCTAAGTTAGATAATTAATGAGAGTTAATGTCCATCAAGTTTGTAAAATCCTTATCCGATTGTAGAATTTATTTAGAACTGTATATCATTACATGTGCTACAATTAAAGTCCATTTTTTGTGAGCTTAATTCTCCTAAATTAATCATGAGAATTACTGAGCCCTAATTTTGATAAGCTCGACGTTGAGGATGTTTTAACTGGGTTGGGTTGACCGAGCCGGTTCCCTAATTTTGAGCCAACCCATAAGTCTACTTTAGTGGGCTTGTAAGGTCAGTGCAAGAATTTACACTTGGTACTGAGAAGCACCAAGGCAGACACAAAATGGGTTGTTTTGATAATAGTAAATCCAGGAAAGTGATTGTCCTGTCATCCCTGTCCTACTCTAGATAGTGCATCCCTTTTTAGTTTTTCCCATGTCTAGTACTTTTTTTTTCCCTTTTTTGGCCTGGAAGTTTATATTCCTCGTATCTTTGTTTTTTTTTTTTTTTGCCAAGTAGCTCTAACTGGGAAATGTTTACTTGTTTCCTGCCTACTTGGTCGGGAAACGTTTACTTGTTTCCTGCCTACTTGGTCGGTAAACATTCACTTGTTTTCTGCTTCGTTGGTCGAGAAATGTTTACTTGTTTCTGTCCTCTTCGGTCGGGAAACATTTACTTGTTTTCCACCTCATTGGTCGGAAAATGTTTACTTGTTTTTGATCTTTGGTTAGGAAATTTTTACTTGTTTCCCACCTTGTCGATCGAAAAATGTTTACTTGTTTTCGATCTCTTCAATCAGGAAACATTTACTTATTTATGATCTTTTATATTGGGAAATGTTTACTTGTTTCCTGCCTTGTTGGTTGGGAAATATTTACCTGTTTTTGATCTTTTCAATCGAGAAACGTTTACTTATTTCTTGCCTTTTTGATTAGGAAACATTTGTTGTTGCATAAACTTAACTCATTTTTGAATTAAATTTTGCACTTATTTAATTATTTAGTGTATGTATCATATTCCGTCCACTATCCACATACTGCCTCCCAGTTTAATCATGTTCATGGTTCACCATGGTCATGATTAAACTTAAGAGGTCTAATAACTTAGGTAGCTTCGATTTACAACTTATATAAGCATTAAAAACAAAATCTTTTTTGAACTAATTGTCTCCCTCGGTCTTTCCGAGATATGCCCGAGGTGGGAGTAATTGTAAGTTAAACAAGTTTATAATAAAACACACATAACTAAAATTGGAATTTTATTAAGTACATACTGAAAAATCATCTGAGGTGATGTCGGGCTGTAACCGACTGAGCGAAGGCCAAATCGCTATTGATCAAAGGTTGATCAATTCAAGGTGGTGTCGGGCTATGACTGACCATGTAGGGATCGAGTCGTTATCAACCGAGGGCTGATCAATCCCAGGTGGTTTCAGGCTTAACCAATCGAGCGGAGACTGAGTCGCTTTTAACCGAGGGATGATCAATCCAAGGTAGTGCTGGGTTGTGACCAACCGAGAGGAGACCAAGTCACTATTGAACGATGGCTGATTAATTCGAGGTGGCATCAGGCTATGACTGGGCAGAGACTGAACTGCAATCGATAGAGCCTTGATCAATTCGAGTTGGCGTCAGGCTATGATCGACCGAGTAGAGACCGAACTGCAATTGACAGAGCCCTGATCAATGAAGAGGATTGCCAAATTTCACGATGAATAGGTCATGAATTCAAAGGTCAAAACTTCATAGATCATCGAGGCGCCTTGCTCTTTTTTTTAGGAAAACTCCTGAAGTTATACATCTTTTCATTGAGCCTCTTACAAAACGATACGAGGGCAAACACATATAGATCTAAGAAATGTTGTGTTGAGAATTCTCAAAATGATTGTCGTTGTTTCAGTTATTAAAGTGACAATTTCATTGCCTAATTAACGTTAGTCTCTATATGCATTCTAAAGTACCATTTATTAAAATCAATACTTTAATTCTCGATATTATTTGATATTTTATTTATCTAGTGGTATTAATATGGAACTTCGCGCATCTAAAGTTCTATTTATTAAGATCAATGTAGTGCTATGTAAACTTAGAGCAATAACATGATAAGTTATTCTCTATGACCAATTGTTAAAAGTAGTTTTTAAAAACTACTAGATGGGCCTCGACATTGAAAAAATGGCCTAGCACATTGACATGAAATAATTAGATCTAAAGGAAGATTAACCGAATCTAAATGTTAAATTAATTTAAGTGATAGAGCATTGTCTGATACTTAGACATGAAATAATAGAACTTAGACGAAACAATTTTAAACACTAGTTAAAAATAGTGAATTACTATTCTCATTACTAATGAGAATTCAAGCATCGATTACACGTAGTGCATTTTCGCGAGAATTGAAAAGTCTATTAAGCTTATTTGCACTTTTAGTGCATTGCAACATGAATCAAGTTCTTCATAAATAATTCCGAATTAGTTCATTAAAGTTCATCCAAACTCGTTTGTTTTGAGAATGAATTCGAGTTTGAGAAAAACTCGTTTATTGTAACGACTTAAACTTGAATATAAAAGGTTAAGCTTGATAAGACTCACAAAAACTAGAAACTCGACTTGCTTGCCATGAGTAACTTTTATAGGCGTGAGGGTACTTTAAAAGTGATAATGTTATTTTCATGTATATTTAGAAATTGGTAGATAAACGCCAAATAGTTACTCAAATGATATTAAGTATCTTGATAAACTCTTCATTAATGCCTTTGGATTAAGAGTTTTAGGTGCATAAAAAAATAATGGTTTTCGTGCTCTAAATAAATTTTAGTAGATAAAATTATTTCGAGAATGGAAGAAAATGTGAAGGGAAGAATCTAGTGTAATTTGGTGGTAAACTCACTTTTTTGGCTCAGTGGAGACCAAATTCGATTCTCATTTTCCCCTTTGATGGATTTGGTTTCCTTCCAATATAATTTTCACACAATTTTACGCAATAGACTAATATATTTATATTTTTGATAGTATAATTCAAATCAAAACTTATTACTTAACTTATATAATATTAAGTAGTGTCGCTGTTCCAAAAATAAAAGCACTACGATATTTGTTTTACTCTTTGATGAATATATTCATAATTTTTTCAATTTTTTAATAGTTGAAAGTCCCTATCAGTATATGTCACTGAAAATATTTTTAACAATTATATTTTTTTGTAGAGTTGGCCTTTATATCATAGATTATCTAATATGTAGTAACATATTTAGATTATCATAAACATAAAAGTTAATACAAAAAAATAATATATCAATATATTTTATAAATCTACAACACCAAGTCTGTCGATATGAGTCAAATGATTTTTTGGTTCATTTACAGAGTTGACTTGTATGTAGAGACTTTAAATATCTATACAAACTCAATTAAAATTTTTAATTTATAATTTAATCACCGAATGCTGGAGTGTCACATTGTATAAATAACATATGGTTTCATATGCATAAGTTTCTGCCATGCATCAATTTCTACCTATTTACATTTTCAAATGAATATGAATCAAAACAATATTTGATATATCATAAAAAAATATGCTACCAAGGTAAGCGGGAAGAACCAAAAAAAATATACACAAAAAATGAAAAAAAAAAAACATTATTAGAAGTACGTAAAAAAATTGTACAATGCCAGATGTTTAACAATGAAAAGTATACAAAAATTATTACAAATTATATGTTAAAAGAATTACATATAACTCAAACAACGCTAGACGTTTGGACTAATTATATAAATTTGCAAGAAAAATATATTGGAAGGGAGTGAATTCCCCCTTCCATACATAATGGTTGTTTAATCATGTTTGTTGATGATTTAATCTTATTTGCTAAGCTACCCCCTTATAATGCTAGATGCATCATGAGAGCCCTTGAAAATTTTTATAATATGTCGGGTCAATCTTTTAATTTAGGTAAGTCTAGAATATTCATATCCCTGAAGATGGAGTAGGCTCGAAAGAACACTATAAAGATTATTTGTAGCATAGATTTAACTGATGAGCTAGATAAATACTTGAGTGTCCCGCTTCTTCATAAAAGTGTGAATAACTAGACTTATAGATATTTGATTGATAAGATCCATAGTAGACTCGTAGCTAGAACCACTCTTATTCAAACCGTCACCTCAACTGAACCCAAATATTGCATAAAAATGACTTGACTTCCTTCTAGTGTGTGTGTCAAATGGATAAGGCTAATAGACAATTTCTTTGGGCTAGAAAAGATAGGGATAGGGAAATTCTATCACCTTGTAAATTTAGATTATATTACCGAGAAAATCTAGGGGTTTTAGTGTGGCTATGCTAGCTAAAGTGGGGTAGAAAGCGATGAATGGGGATAAGACTCTTTGGGCCGAGCTATGGTGACAAAAGTACCTAAGAAAGTCAGGAATCCTTAATGAGAACAACTGTAAGAAAGAGTTGTATATTTTGAAAGGTGTTGTTAGGAGTATGTTGAAGGTTAATAGAGGTTTCAAGTATAAAATAATGGGAGGAGAATCTGTCTCTGTGTTGGGATAGAATTTTCATTCTTTTAGTTGACAAAATCAAAATGAGTATTTTTTGTGTCAATGTTCTTAGGCATAGACAAGGCACTGATTGTCAGATTTGAGGTTTTGACAATGATGAAATTTTAAGTGCCCAAAGTGCCTATCTTGTTTTGCAAATTATTGTTATTGTTAATCAAAATTGGGACTAATTATGGGAAACATTAATTCTAAATAAATTTGTAGCTTTTCTTTGGCTTGTGAATCAATAAAAAAAATTTAACAAATGACAATCAACAAGAAAGGCAATTATGTGAAACATCGAGTTGTCAAAGATACAATTGGAGTATTGAAACAACCATGCATGCTTTAAAGAATTGTTCTAAAGCTACTTCGAGATGGGCTAAGTTTATTCAGAATTCTCCATATTTTTGTTTCCCATGATTTGTGTGAGTGGATGAGGATTAATTTGGTGGGAAGATGAGGCCCCCCCCCCCCCCAGCTATTTTATTCCTGAATTGATTTGGCTCTTCGTAGCCATAGTATGAAATTTATGGCGTTAGAGGAATATTGAGGTGACAGAGGGAATTGAAATACCCTAGAGCCAGTATGAGTTTAATATCAGAATGCTACATAACAACTTAAGAACAACCGTTTGTAAGCCCAGTAACCTTAGAATTGAGCCCATAATATTGGCACTGTTGCTACTGCTGTATGTTCTAGACAATAAAAAAATCTTCTGATTGATGGCCCAAATCAAATGATGTTCGTTCTTCCCTTAAGACAAGTTTTTATCCTCAACTTAACCCCGCACGGAGTCTGACGAAAAGGCCTATCATGATAAAATAAGTACCAGAGAAGTCTGTAAATTACTTAGTATTGCAGATTAATTAAGTAAGAAAAAACTGTATAATAGAAAAAATCACATATAGAAAGAGAGATCAGAAAATTGTTGTTAAATGGATGCAGGAAGTGTCCTTTTTATAAACTGTTGGAAGTGGATTCAGATGCAATGGTTTAGCCAAAGAGAGGTGTCTCTTTGCTTGTATTGGTGATAAGTACATAGTTTATATATTATTTTATCAATTTTTCCTTTGATTTATCACGTAAATTATATGGATTTGGCTTTAATATCCTTGATTTGGGCTAACAATGATATATTTGGAGGATTGAATTGGTTTTCCTTGTATTGGGCTTGTTTTACAGTGAATAAGGCCTGGTTGGAGCTTATTTGGACGGATTTCGTGCAAAAGACCAATCCCGGCCTAACAAGAAATACCAAAACTAGAAGCAGGAGGCAAAGTAAAAGTCCAGAGAGCCTTACGACCTGACTTATGGCCGTAAGGGTCCCTACAGGCGTAAGTCAGGGTGTAGAAGGGGCCGTACAATTTTTCGCGAATCCTATTGACTTTTCCAAAAGGATTTGACTTATGCGATTTTGGGATTTTGTAGAAGTTTTTTGGCACAAACCAAGATGACAAACCTAATTGGAGTCAAAGTTTGAGAAGACCCATGATTTGTAGCTATAAAAAATCCCCTCCTAGCTCAGAAAAATATACACAATTCATACACGATATGATCAAGAGAAGATCAAGAGCTCGATGAGGCAGAGACCGGAAAGCTGACAACGAAATATTCCTGCCAACTTCTTAATGGGTTTTTCTATCTTTTCTATTGTGTTATGTAGTTTAATTATGCTCTAAACACTTTTGTACTAAGATTAGATGGATCAAGTTAAAGTTATCGCTTTTATCATGCTTTTATATGAGTTTATATTGTTGTAAGTTATGTATTATGGTTTTAATACTTCTAGATACTTGATCACTATTTAGATGATTTTTTATCACATAGTTGAAGGATCGAGATGTGACGACTAGTGAGTGCAAATTGATATATAACCATAAATTAAACTTTGCTAGAGATAGTTCAAGGTGGTTTATGCAGTTTCGGTAGTAATTACACCTTGGGTTAATGAATCTAAGAATTTTCAAAGAACTTAATATTTTTCAATTGATTTAAATTTCATATGGAAACTGTGAAACTGATAATTGGATTAGGGATATTATAACTAGAGATAGAATAGTAATCTAAAATTGGAAAATTCTACTGTCACAACAGATAAATTCAATAACTTGCATGATAAATTGATTAGTTTTGATTATGAATGGGTATGTGAAATCGAAATCTTAGTACTTCATTCTCTTATTGTTAAAACCTTAATTTGGTTAATTTTGCTTAGTGATTAGTTAATTCGTTAATTTTAGTATAAAAATCAAACATTTATTAATTTGTTTGAAAAGATAAAGAATTTTCTTCATTAGTATATAGTTGATACATTTAGTACTTGTGAGATTGATATTTTTATACTATAATTTGATTGTGTATGCTTGCACATCCACAATCAAATTGGTACGAGAGGGTGAGAGGGACGACACATCACCCTGTGAGTGTGCTTGAGAAGTCTAATGTTAAAAATCTTCCTATCTTGCCTTGCCTTGCCATGCTTTGCATTTATTTTTTACTTGAAGACGTATACTACATCCATGCTTATATACTTACGAATAGTTTATTTACTATTTAATGTGGGACAAGAATTTATGTTTCTTTAATGTTTTATAAATTTTATTCAACACACTTACTTTGGTAATGCATATCTCTCTCAATTATTAACGAAATTTAATGATTCTTTCACAATTGAAAACGTCTCATGGAGTTTTATAAATTATGTATAAATATTAAACATTAATCCTAATTTATTATTATATTAATTTTATCATAAACATAGCAATTAATAACATTAAACTTTATAAATTACAACGCATAATTGTGTTGACCTTCCGGAAACTTTCTCCTATGGATTGGATAGGATTGGGTAAAGCTTAACGTTGACGCGAGTGTGAAGCAAAATCCAAGCTCGATTGGGATCGGTGGGATTATTCCTGACCCAAATGGGTCTTGGGTTACGATTTTGTTGGCAAAATTGGAAGTTGTGGAGTGCTTAATGCTGAATTGAGGCACCATTCAGGAAGGATTGAGCGTTGTATTGGAAAATCGTCTCCCTTCTATCATCAAATAGACAGGGTTTTTAAAAAGCAGTTAAGCTGATTTTGCAAAGAGAAATGGAGAATCATCCAGATGGAGGCTTTAATGGATGATATTAGGCAGCTTCTTCATAACTCCTAGGAAACTCAAATTACGCACATAAAGTGGGATGGTAATTAAGCAACAGATCATCTTGCGAGCATGGTGCATTTACATAGTTCTGTTTGTCTTATTATTTTGTATGAACCTCCCTATGATTATCATGTAATCTTAAATAAATGATGTTTTTATATTGTTGATTAATTGTATTTACCGAACCAGTGGTACAGTTTCTCCTCTTGAGAGTTTGAATCCTGATAGTATCAAGAGAGTTTGAAAATATTACGCTGAGTTTTATTTATTGTACGAGGGTGTGTGTAAATTTGAGTTATATTTTATAAATTTATGAATGATCAATTATTAGAATTAGTGTTTGAATTAAAAAAAAAAAAAAAAAAAAAAAAAGGAGTTTTGTGGAGTGAGAGCGCAAGAAACGCGGCGTACTTACACGAGGATATTAACGTAATTAACTTAGACGAGGGCAAGGATACAAGCGTAATTAACAGCTCTCATACTAAGGTGACGTTAGTAAACGTCGGAGACTCGGACGTCTAGGGTTTTGTGGGTCTGTCTATATAACTTTATGAGCAGCCTCTCATAAACTTCATTGTTATCCTCTATCAGCTTATCTGGGATTAGAGTTTTCTCCATCTTCTTTCATTTTTCTTTAATTTAATTGTACGGATTTGTTTGAATTGATTGGGCCGTGATGAGTATCGATGAAAGTCATGCACCACTCTGATTTTATCATTGATGATAAGCTTTCTCTTACCCATTTTTCAGATCTGAGCCCATTTTTTCCTGAATTATTTTGTTAATTTATAATATTTCAATTTGGAAAACTGTACATATTCTTGTGAAATATTGGTATGTTGTGGGGGAGCCAAGTGATGCGATCTTTGAAGAAGGATCGAACCATGATGCGGACCGTACAAGCTGAAATATGCTTCTGGGGATAAACTTTTGGTCTCTGATGGTTCCTCTCTCTTTTTTTGTCAATTTTTTTTTTTTTTTGTGGAATTAAGTATTTTTATCAGTCTATGTTTGACCTTCCACATCAAATCGGCTCCCTGTTATCAATGATTAAAGTTGAATTTTTGTAATTTTTCATTTAAAAAAAGTTAAATAAAATTTTTTACTTGAAAATTAATAAAATAAATTGATCAAAATACCCACTTACTATTAATATTATACTTTATTTTTTTTCTAAATAAGAGACTTAAATTTTTGTTCTTATTAAGAAAGAACACGTCGTCTTCAACCGAGCCTTGAACTCCTAAATTAAACATTAAATTATAAGAGTAATATAAAAAATATACTCTCTCGATTTAAAAAAAAATTATTTTAGTTTAAAATTTTTCATTAAATTTATAAAATTTTAAATTAATAATTAATTTTATATATTTAAATATTTAAACAAATGAATATTAGATATATGAATATATTTTATATAATTTTTAATAGTTATAATTTTATCGTTTATTTATATATAAATTAGTATTAATTTTTATTTAAAAAATAATTAATGTCATCAAAAAAATTTAAATTAAATAAATTTTTATAGAACAAAAAAAAAATATTAATTATTTAAAATAGTGAATATTTGATACATAAGGTTTTAGTAGTCCAATAGTAAAGCCTTGAGATTATTATTTTTAGATGATTTAGATCGAGTTTTATGTAATAAGATATTTATTTGTTAATTATTTTGGAATTATCATACTTAATATTGTGAAATCTTGTTATTTTAGTTGATATATGATTGATATTTTTATAAAATTATTTGAACATCATTACCATTTTCTAAGGAAAAAAAATAAATCTATAACATGTATCTAATTTGAGAATTTTTGCAATAACACAAACTTTTATTTTGGAGGAAAAGGAATATCAAATATTTTATAATAATAACTTATTATTATTATTATTGATACATTTTCAATTGTATCAACAATATATATTTTATTGTAATTAAAATAGTTTATATTCATTTTTATTATTCTCTTGTTTTTATAAACGTTTGACCTTTTTTTTTTGTTAAAATTAATAAATTAATAAATTAAAAATTAAACATATATAAATATATTTTTAAAATTATATAGATTTAAGTTTATAATAAATTATAATATATAATTCATTATGGGTATATCATTGCTATCTATAGTTTATTTAAAAATTAATTAATTTTGACTTAAAAAATTAATTAGGTACTTAATACGAAACATGTAGTAAAGTATAATTTTGATAATTTTGTATTAAATATATTTTTTGTTGTGTCAGCACCAAAATATACTAGAAAGAGGTGAATAACCTTTTAAAATTGATTTGTTGAAAATTTTGAAAACATCAACAAATTATAAAAAGTCTTGCTGTCAATAAGACATGTAACAACAAAATTTGATCTTGGTTGAAACAAACTCTTAAGTTTTTAGCAGCAGAAAAATCAATCACATTAGAATATTTCTAAGTTTAATCGTGCTATACATTCAAATACACACAACAACAAAAAAATAAACACATCTTCCCTTCGTTCCAAAAAATTTATAATAGTTTGACTTTGTACGGAGTTTAAGAAATGTATTTGATAATATAATTTTAAATAGGAGAATATTGAAGTAGTAGTTAAATTGGTAGGACCATATTTGATAAAATAAGAATAATTTAGGCAATTAATATTATTAAACTTTTCAAATTGAGTATGTTGCAAATAATGTGGGACGTCCAAAAAAGACAAGTGTTGCAATATAAATGGGACGGAGGGAATACAATATAAAGAATTAAAGATTTTCAATTGAGTACAAATTCAAATATATGCGAAAATTTAATTACAGCAGTAGGAATATGAATGAAGATCCTCTAATGATCTACTCTTAGCTTGAAACATGTATTAGAGATCTATTGTGAATTATTTGAATTTTGACGGAGTGTTTTAGGATTTGGATGGCTTATATAGGGCTCAAGTCTTCTTCCTTCAACGTTTTTGCCCAAATTCAACAAAACCTACAACCTACAAGTGTTGTAGGTCTCTTCCTTGTGTAATCTCAAAAATCTGACCGTTTGAGAAAAAGAATATTTTGAGTTTTGTGCTAATACACCCATATTAGTAGAACGTTGGCTACCTGTCCTCCTTGTTGAGCTCTGAGAGCGCCCTTTATCATTACCTAATATTCTTTTATCAAACGGTTAGTGGGAACGACTCTAAATCATATTGTCACTGTCTTCTTGTGCTAATTGATAACAGTTAAGGTATAAGATGCCTTGTTGTCTGCTATGTTTCCTTGACAACAAACATTCTTCAAATGTCCTTGCTATTAATAATTGTTGTCTTGTTGTCTTCATTATGAGCCTCAAAGTCTTGCTATTTGGTGTAAAATGACCTCCACCTCCTTGTTCTTTCAACAAGAGTAACTTGCCTTGCTAAGTTCTTGACTGCTTACCGCTAGAGACACTTAAGTATCTTTAAGTCTTCTTTGTTTTGTTGTTTTACTGTCTTATGTGTATGATTGGTGTCCTAGAGTCTTTGTCGTTTGCATAGATTGTTACAAGGAATAATATTATAAGTAAATGAGTATTATCAAATCACAACATGTGTATGTTAACATAGTCTTATCATTTTTTAAGATAAAAAATAACATAATAATAAACTCCTATGGTCATAAATTGTTGAATACGTTCTTTCAATGTTATACCAGTTTGTTTCAATATTATTTCAATTTTAGAAAAAATATCATAAGTTCAAATTTTTTATTTAAAAAAAATATTTTAACACATATATTAATAAAATTATATGATTTATGTTTATAAAAAATTTATTTATATGAACTTAATCAAATTTTAAGTTACCTATATTTTTTTCTATATCATTAAGTGAGAGATCTTAATTTGGTAACTGTTGTGACACTTCTTTTGAGGGAATACAATTTCGTCCTTAAATTTTGATAATTAAAAATGTCAAAGGCTAGAATAAATCTTAGTGTGGTTTTTATGAGAGAGCACATGCCTAATGAAATTCTTTATTTTCAAGATGATAATGATGCATATTATTATTTTTTATTCATTAGTTGTTTGACATTGAATTCCAGTTAATTTCATATGAAACTTATTGGGGACACAATAAAGTGACAAAAAAATATATGATTATTGACTATTTACTATTACATCATCTGGAGATACATCATTTGAAATCAAATTTGATCAATTTTAAATTTGAAACAGCTAGGATTATTATTTATGGAGTGATGCTTATAAATACATAAGACGTTGAAATTGCCATCACCTAAAAGATATGAGTTGTGTACAAATTCCAGTGTTCATCCCAAAATTCCATTATACACCAAATATTTTTTGATAATTCTTTTGAACCTAAGAGAAGTAGCCAAGAAGACCTCACAATAAGATGGTGATAATTCTTTCCAAATTAATGATGAAAGTTCTTGGCAGTCGGACGACATGGTCCAGTCACAGAATTAGCAATCCTTGTATATATTCTCATGTAGACAAATATGTAACTCTGGTCTCCTTAAGTGAGCCAAAAATGCATCGGAATAACTGTTATGCCAGTTGACATTTGGACTTAATTAACTTGTCCGAAAAGCGCAAGACTTGTTTGTACTAAAATAGAAACTTATTTCTAAATTTGGAACATACCAAAAAGGAACTACCATTTCTAATTTTAGAACGAACATATAGTACATCACAGAAAGTCACTATAATAACAAAAATAATGTCTGAATTTTCAATATTACAAAACATCACCATGTTAGATGTTTTCAATGACAAAAATAAGAGGAGTTTATTATCAGGGAAGGAAACTAAAATATTTAATTAGTTTAGTTGATCCTCTCCATGTCAATATACAGTAGTGCATCAAAGATAGAAAAGAATATCGAACCTTGTCTGCTTAGCTAAATGGCATCTTCTGGTTCTGAGGCAGATAAATAAAGGTCTTACTTATATGGAGATGAAGAGAAGCACACCCAATGGAGCAACGGTGGTCCTTCCAACTATCATGCTGTGAACAAACTTTTCGAAGAAGGCAGAACTAAGGTAATCCGACAGCAAATCCATTTTCTCTGATAATATGTGTGTGTGTGTGTGTGTGTGTGTGTGTGCGCGCGCGTGTGTGATATCATTTACCTCTGCATATCTGCTTGTAGTATTGATACGACGGTTTCTTCCTTCTGACATATTAGTCCACCTAGCAGATAAGGCCTCCAGGCTCACTTAAAGAAAATTTGCAGAACCTTGTAAAGACCTGGGAGATGGAGACGTTCCACAAAGTGTGTTCTGAGGACTGTAAAACAGTTGATCCAAAGAAATACAGATTCAGCCTAAACGGTAAAAAGATAAAAATAAAAATTCATTTTACTCACCTGGTATGGAGATTTTCTTCAAAATATAGTTTTCAGCTGTCAGGTTAAATCATGATTCCCAGGAAGAAGGTCGATAACTCTGGAAGAGGAAGGGAAGCTTGGGGGAGGATATAATTCCTTACTACAGACATCAGCGCCACATAAATTTAGATGTTATGACCCATCTGAGGAAACAGCAGATTCATCTCACTGGACTTTTACCACAACATTCCACGCGGATTTGCCCTAGAGATTCTCCAAGTCTATTTGGGCCCACCATTGATTTTGTACAAGTTTAGGCACTGGGGTTTCATGGAGGGACCTTAGAAAGGACATGCCCCTACTGGATAAAAAGTTGAATTATATGGGACGGGAATTTTTGAGGTACCTCTAATAAAACTTTATTCTTTAATTCTCAAGTTCTTTTTTCAATTTAGAATTGATTCCTTTGTGTCCTGTAACAGTTGGATGAACAATCGAAGATCGTTAAGGTGGAGTTCTTTTACGATCATGGAGAACTTCTTGGGGGCCTTATGAAGGGTGATTTTTGTGATATTTCTGTTGGTGAAATATCTTCAAGCTGCCCTATCACAAAAACTACAGGATAGAGTAGTAGGACACATGAGGGATTTGAACCTAGAGTTATCAACAAGCGAAAGGAAAAGAAAATGAATTCCATCCTTCAGTATCAAACAACTACTAATCCTAGAACGTCGTATGACTCGTATCCTTTCTAAAAATTTATACAGTATGTGTTTATTCAACAAGTGTGTGTTTTTCCTCCACTAACCTTGTATTCTCTTTGAATTATTCTTCCATCATTTTATCCTCAAGTTCCCTTTTGAATTTATTTTCAGGTCAATCCGTATAGCTTCAATTAACAATTATATATAATCTGTGTAGTGCATATGTCTTTAGTAGAATATGTAAGATAAAACTGCAGAATCATTTACACTACAGGGTGCAGCAAAAAGAAAATCTAAACGGTAAGCAATAACAACATTAGAATTTGGATTTATTTCATTCAAACCAACAACATAAAGATCAACCAAATGAAATCTTCAACTACAACCACGATAACTTTAAATTCATCAATATTACTCCAATTCACATTTCTAAAGAGCAAATGAATCACCACAATATGATATATGTCCATTTCATGCTTTTATCAAACTGTCTACTTGTGCTAAAATTTCAAGGCAGAAGAAGTAGTATATGCTCATCTTTCATTTCATTAAAATATTTGCATAATTAACAAGTAAATATTATCCATAATTTTAATCATCGAGTCCTCTGTAGTGTAATAAAAAAATAAGAAAAAGAAAAGAGTTTTCTAAGACCAAGGTAGGGATCCAGGATATGGATCTGACCCACAATATCTGAACAAACCTTCAATTTCAGGGCATCCATTAGGATAAGGAATTGACCAGTGAAAAGGATCACGACCAAGCTTTTTGTGATGAAGTGCACCTGAACATCCATAAGGATCTTCTTGAAATTGAGCCCTCACCAATACTTCACCTTTCAAAGCTGCTTCCCTTGAAGTTGATGATACCGGCACCTGAGTAGAAAAATCTCGACTCAGGGAATCCAATTGCAGACCGATGCAGATGGGCAAACCTATCTTCCTTGCAATCATAACCCTACAACCTGATTAAGACAATTGGGAAGCTCGAAGGTTTTTTTAATCTTTTTCTTTTAATAATAATTAATTAATTTTTTTTTATTCATATTATGTATTTTATCTGTCTTAACTTATCATTTTATCTTCTTTTTTTTTTTTAAACGGAGGGAATATAAGATTTCTTACAAAATGTTTAATTATTGATTGAATTGAAGTGTAAACAAGATCTTCTTGTAATTCTGTTTTTACAACTATTTTACCAGTAATATTAGGCTCATTAGTTACAACTTGTTTAGTAAAATATAAAATTTATATTCTTTGATTTTAATAGATTATTCCATTAGCTTTTTAGTTGACCAGTAAAACTAGTAGTTCTAAAATTAGTAGTATTTTTATTACTATTTTTATTAGCCTTACAAACAATAGCAAACATGAACATTTTATGCAAAACAGTATAAATATCATATTTAGACATTTCATCAATATTCCATTCATAAATGATATCAACATTAAAATTGGCTTTTTCAATATTTATAATTTCTTCTTCAAATAAAACATGCAAAGGCGTTGGCCTAGGATAATAATATCTACTACCAGTAAGTTAAAATTCTATTATCAAAATTAAATTTATTAATTTCTTGATTATTATCAAGAGACTTAAATTGCTTAGCTAATTCTTCAATTTCTAACAGATTAATTTCCGATGCATTAGAAGATTCAACTTCTCTAGATGATAGGATCATCATTATTTTCAGTAAGAACAACTATATTTTTTATCTTTAATATTTAACCCTTTTAAACAAGTCAAAAGGCTAAACTCCTCATCATGGTGTGACTTTTTAAAGTTAAATTTAGTTTCCATGATAGGGGATTTTTATCTTTAATATTTAACCCTTTTAAACAAGTCAAAAGGCTAAACTCCTCATCATGGTGTGACTTTTTAAAGTT
>JAUMHB010037346.1:0-10949 GCA_032359685.1 Pittosporum tobira | reverse complement strand
AAATGAAATGTTTCTTGATAAATTATCACTTTTTTCATCAAATAGTGGTTTCTCTCTAGTATAGACTATAGAGTGTTGGCCGGTAGGTGGTAACAGAGATCTCCTTCAAGATATGAGGCATCTATTTTTGTCTGCCACCCTTTGATTATATCCATCTTGAAAATTTTACAAAGTATTTTACTGCAAGGGCTGACAAAACATTAATATGTTTCAAGATAAGTGTTATAATTAAAATTTATTATAAGTTTTTGATTCAAAATTTTGTTGCGGCGTAGAGAGATAATTAATGTGTATATTTAGTGGTTTATTGTGCATCTTTAGAATAGTTGTTGCGAATTTATCGTTATAAAAAAAATTAAAAAATAATAAAATATTTACAAGTAAATAATACGGAGTATTAATTTGTTCCCTCAAAAAATATTTAGATGGAGCAATTTATTTCATTTCTCTTCTGAAGGGCAAAGCTAAAATCTTGTATATTCATTATGCCTGCAATCATTATTCTTCGTTGCCTCACCCGCATGCCCCTCTTCTCCTCCCTCCCCTTCTCTCTCTCTCTCTCTCTCTCTCTTGCCATACTTCTTATCTCTCTATATATACACACACTCCCTGTATAAATCTTGCCAACCCACATCACTTAATTCACTCTCTATTCACCAAACAGAAAATATAATACATTTTTATTTCTCCTTCTCTCTAAAGAACAAACTCGATCAAAATCAAATGGCAGTTTCTGGTTTTGAAGGCATTGAGAAGCGCCTGGAGCTCCACTTTTCTGGCGACGATCCAATGAATATCGGCATAGGCCTCCGGCAACTCTCCTTCGAGTCACTAGAAGAAATACTACACGCAGTGCAGTGCACCGTAGTATCATCAGTCGGCAACCATTACTTCGATTCCTATGTACTATCAGAATCAAGCTTATTCGTCTATCCCACAAAAATCATCATCAAAACATGTGGAACCACCCAGCTGTTGAAATCTGTCCGTCCATTGCTTCACTATGCTAGTAACATCAACCTTTCTCTGTCTCGGTGTATGTACACCAGAGGTAGCTTTATCTTTCCAAAATCCCAACCCTACCCTCACACAAGTTTCAAAGAAGAAGTTATTTACTTGGAAGACAAGTTACCAGCTAATCTTTGTTATAGAAAAGCTTCTGTAATGCCATCAAAGCTTACTTCTCATGCATGGCATGTTTTCTCAGCGACAGATGAGTCTCATTTGGAAATAAATCAAAATAGTCCGAATAAGTTATTCACGTTTGAAGTTTGCATGACGGAGCTTGATCAGGTGCTCGCTAGAAAGTTTTTCCGGCATCCTAATGACGGAAAAACCGGAGATGCTGCTGGGAAAGAGATGACCGAGATCACGGGGATTTCGGGTATTAACCCGAGTGCTCATATTTGTGATTTTGGGTTTGATCCATGTGGGTACTCGATGAATGGGCTTGACAATGATCGGTATTCTACTATTCACGTGACGCCGGAAGACGGCTTTAGTTATGCTAGTTTTGAGTGTGTGGAATCGGTTTATGATGATCGTAGTGAGATTTCGGAAGTTTTGAAGAAGGTGGTGCAAGTTTTCCGGCCGGGGACTATGTCAGTGTCGATTAGGTGCACTGGCCCTGAGGTGTGGACAAGGGTGGCTAATGCGGCGGAGCAACTTGGGATGAAATGCAGGAGTTGCACGATTGATGAGTTTCCAGCCGCCGGAATTGTGGTGTTTCAGACGTTCACGACTCGCCGGAAATAGGGGGAATGGTGGTGGTAGATATATGAAGAGGTTTAAGGAGGGAGAGTAGAGAGTTTCTAGGGTTTTAGTTTTGGAAAATATTTCATGATGCATGGATGACGAAGAAATTGCAAGAATTTGGTGAAATGGTGATCAAATGTTGTTTGATCGACTTGTGTAGAAAGATAAAATTAAAAAAGGGGTGAAAATGTTAAAATTAGAGATGAAGAGGATGACGTGGAATGTGGGATATAGTGTGTGTTCATCATATGATAGTGCACCCCACTTGGGTTTGTCACGCCTGAGATTTTGAGGATGTGTAATATTATATTATTGCTTAGTGGGGGTTGGGGGAAAAAGTGCTCGTTTGTTGATGTTTCATGAATTTTCTACAATATCTTATCTCTATAGCTTGCCTTGTTATTTCTTATTGCTCCTTTAATTTTTAATCTCTTCCTTTGTCTTAATCATAAAAAGACAAACCAAATATGTTAGTCCCAAAATTTGTTTCATAATTTATTCTATCATGTCACGTATATAAAATTAAATAATAATAATAATTAATAATTAAAATAAAATATTAAAATTAACTTAATTATTATTTTTAATATATATATATATATATATATTACAATGATTTAGTTGATGGAACAACAAATGAAACAAATTTTGGCACCGAATTTGGATTCATAAAGAGATACACTTTGTAGCCACTTGTCTCGATTCTTATTTTTAATAATATCATGGTTAGTAGAGTCCTTTCAAGCGAAAAAATGACATGGGCTTGCATGCCAAAACATTGAAGACCTTTGGATGTAATCTCTTTGGGCTATCTTTTTTTCTTTTAATTATGGTGGGCCTGCAAACATTATTATTTAGGTGGGAGCACATAATACTTCAAATAATATATTATTTGATTTGTCGATCTCAAGTCGCACGAGATTCTGAATTTAGGAATAAAGAATGTCTCACATAAAAAGAGTTCAGCTCTGCACTGTATTCTTGTGCAACGTTTTCTGACGTAATTGACCTGCTTGCTATTGCGACAAGTAAAATCATAGTACGTACCAGAAATCCTATATGTGATCAAAATGATGTAGATTTTTTGAATTCGAACTCATGTCGTCTTAAGTTTTTAACGAGTCGAGTTCGAAATTTTCATAAAAATATAAAAATATTTATTATTATTGAACTTTTATCTAATCAAGCTTTAAGCGAGCTTTAAACAAGCAGAATTCTAATTTGACTCGTTCAATCAAATAAATTGTTTTTTTTAATGATTTCAAGCTTTAAACGAGTCCACCCCGAATATATACCATACCGTAGTATTATTATATGAATATTGGGCTCTTTTTAATGAGAAATTAGTTTAATTGGTTTCAATTATTGAAATTGGTTATAACTTATCTTCAAAAATAATTACTTTAAATTTTTTTTTAATTAATTAATTTTTTTATAGGTTAAGTATAACAATATTATCAATTTACTTTAAAAAGTTAGTCAACAAATAATTTTTTTTAAACTAAAAAAAATATAATTAAAAATTATGTTATAATATATTTTGAAATAAATTAAGCTAAACAAACCTTTAAGAACGTAATGGATTTTGGGTCAATAAAGGCCTCAACGCAGACCCGAAATAAGACATTCCGATTCTTGAAATATTTGGGTGGCTAGAATTAAGTCATCCAGATTCTTGAAATTTTTGGGTGATCCTTTGCCACCTATTGCCATTTACTTCGATTATTAAGGTTCTCCTCATTATCGTATGATCAATTTATGCACTCATAACAAAATTTAACCACTTTA
Organism: Pittosporum tobira; assembly: GCA_032359685.1. Classification (NCBI taxonomy): domain Eukaryota; kingdom Viridiplantae; phylum Streptophyta; class Magnoliopsida; order Apiales; family Pittosporaceae; genus Pittosporum; species Pittosporum tobira. The sequence continues at coordinate 7,406 of JAUMHB010037346.1, read as the reverse complement.
TTGCTTAGCCACAAACATTTACGTAAATTATTTAGTTATTTACTCTTTTATTACTGTGTAAGTTTTTTTTGGTGGAAAAGTGGGAAGATGATAAACAAAAATGAAATATATATATATATATATGTTAGTAAAATAACACCCAAAAATATGAAATTTTAAATGCCATTAAACAGATAATAAAATCCGAATCTACCTCTGAACAACAAGTAGAAATTGTTAGTGATACTGTTTACACCTTAATACAATCCATAATTAAATATTTTATAGGAAATACTTTACTGTCTAGTGATAGGAGTAAAGAATTCTTAATTAATTTAAGATGTCCTACCTTGTCCCACTTTAGATGGTACAAATATGTCTTTTTATCTAAAATAACTATGCGTAATGATGCTAATTCAGATTTTTGGAAAGAAAAATTTATATCTGGTTTACCCTCTTAATTTGCTGAAAATGTTAGAATCCGTTTACGTAATAAACATGGAGGAAATACTATTCCTTATAATCAATATACCTATGGTGAGCTAATAGCCGAATGTGTTCAAGAAGGATTGGCCTTATGCAATGATTTAAATTTAAAAGCTCAACTTAAAAAACAAAAAATTACTAATAAAAAAGAATTAGGTGAATTCTGTCAACAATTCAATGTCAGGAAGAACAAAAAGATGAACAATACCTTTTAACAGTTGATAAAATAATTTATCAAAAATTGTATGTTAATATAACATTAGTTATAAATGATGATTATACTGTCTCTACTATTGCTTTAATTGATAGTGGCGCAAATATGAATTGTATCAGGGAATGATTAGTTCTATCACAATATTTTGAAAAAATTAAACAAAATTTAAGTACAGCAGATAGATCTAAAATGAAGGTAAATTACAAATTAAGAAATGTGCATATATGCAATCAATGTATGTGTATTAAATCCACCTTTGTTATGATACAAGGTTTGTCATAATATGTTATCCTTGGAACTCCATTTCTCAATGTTATCCAGCCCATTGAGAGAATAGATTTCTCAGGAATAACAACAACTTTAAAGGGACAAAAAATTGTGTTTAAATTCATTTTTGAACCAAAAACTCAGAATCTTAATGAGTTAAAAACTCATTTGATTTTTAAAGAAAAACAATTAAATTTTTTACAAAAAGAAGTTGTTATCTGTACTTTGAAACAAAAACTTCAAGATAGCAAAATTCAAACAAAAAATTTTCAAGTCGAAAAATAAATAACTGAAGAAATTTGTAATGATTTACCAAATGCATTTTGGGAAAGAAAAAGACATATGGTTATGTTACCATATGAAAATGATTTTGATGAAAGAAAAATTCCCACAAAAGCTCGTCCAGCTCAAATGGATAAATTTACTCTGGAATATTGTAAAAAAGAAATCAATAGAACAAGGAAATTACATTAATCTTTGTTTACAAACTTTAGGTCAACAAATGACTAGAATTGAGGATAAAATTGAAAAAGGATTTCAAAATAAAGAAATAAATAATAAAAAAGAGAAAATTTCAGAAATTTTCCCAGTTAATATCAAACCACATGTTTTAAGTACACAATTTAATTTAAAACCAAAACATGATGAAGAATTTATGAATAGTTTATTATCTCGTCTAAAAGAATTAAAAATCTGTGATAATATTGCTACAGTTAATAATGAGTTGTCTGATTCCGATTCTAGAGGTCTTGAATCTTCCAATGCTTCCCAAATTGATCAAGATGAATTAAATGATTTAACTAATCAATTTAATAGTTTGGACAATAGTCAAGAAATTAATAAAGTCATGTCTAGTCAAAAAGCAGTGTCTAATAGACTCCCATATGGAAGACATTATTACCTTAGGCAAACACCTATCGATGTTCTTTTTGAAGAAGACTTTGTCAACAATGACAAAACACATTATTCTGCTGATAGTATCTATTAATGGAATATAGATGGAATGTCTGAATATGCTATATGTACTGTCATGCATAAAATACTTATGTATGCTACTGTTTGCAGAACAAATAAGAATAGTGATAAAAATATTGCTGAATTTATAACTGCTGGATTTACTGGTCAATTAAAAGGATGGTGGGATAATATTCTCAATAACACCCAAAAATATGAAATTTTAAATATCGTTAAACAGATAATAAAATCTGAATCTACCTCTGAACAACAAGTAGAAATTGTTAATGATACTGTTTACACCTTAATATAATTCATAATTAAATATTTTATAAAAAATATTTTACTATCTAGTGATAGGAGTAAAGAACTCTTAGTTAATTTAAGATGTCCTATCTTGTCCCACTTTAGATGGCACAAAGATGTCTTTAGTCATCTCAAGTCAAAAACTTGTCCGATCTTTCTTCTCTGCCACAAAACCTAACCCACCACTTCCTTGACCTCCAAACAATCACAAACCTCCACCGTAAAATATTCTCTGCTTTTCTTGCCAACTTTCCTTTCTGATTCTCGAATAATTAATGGTGATTCCCTCTTACCCTCCAAAACTTCCTAGCTAGCTTAGCTCCAACAACACAAACCCCCACCTCGGCGGGATGGCCTTATGGAGTACTTCCTCTTCCCATTTCCCCCTCCTCGGCCTCCTGTCCCTCCTCCTCTTCCACCACCATACCACCGCCGCCGCCGCCATTCGCGTTGGCGGCAGCGGCATCCTTCTGCCATCTTCTAACAACCTCCCCACATTCCGAGAAGCCCCCGCTTTCCGTAACAGCGACTCGTGTACGTCCCAAAAAGATAGTCACCATGTCCATATTGTCATGACCCTTGACCTAAACTATATTCGCGGCACAATGGCTGCTGTTTTATCCATGTTACAACATTCAACATGTCCTGAAAACCTCGAATTCCATTTTCTTTCTCTCTATTTCCAACCTAACATATTCTCAATCATCAAATCCACCTTCCCTTACCTTAATTTCAAGGTTTATTATTTCGATTCAACTCGTGTTCGGGGAAAAATATCCAAATCCATTCGACTTGCATTGGATCAACCTCTAAATTACGCGAGAATATATTTGTCAGAAATTCTTCCAGAAAACGTGAAGCGTGTGATTTACCTAGATTCGGATATTATCGTGGTAGACGATATTGCAAAGCTATATGGGGTTGATATGGAGAACAAGGTGATAGCTGCACCGGAATATTGCAAAGCAAACTTTACTTACTATTTTAAGGATGCTTTTTGGTCGGACCCTAAATTATCGAAAACTTTTGAAGGAAGGAACCCTTGTTATTTCAACACAGGCGTAATGGTGATCCAAGTTGACAAATGGAGGAAAGGAAAATATACAGAGAAGGTAGAGGAGTGGATGATGTTACAAAAACAAAGGAGAATATATCATTTGGGATCTTTACCTCCAATTTTGCTTGTGTTGGCTGGCGATATCAAGGCCGTTGATCATAGATGGAACCAACATGGCCTGGGGGGTGATAACTTTGAAGGCAAGTGTAGAAGTCTTCATCCAGGCCCCATTAGCTTGCTGCATTGGAGTGGCAAGGGCAAGCCATGGTTGCGGTCGGATTCTAGGAGGCCGTGCACTATTGATCATCTTTGGACACCGTATGATCTGTACCGTTCATCAAGAATAGCGTTAGAAGAATGACCCAGGAAGAATTAACCATTCATTAAATATACACAAAGAAGTCAATCAAGAACTAGAAGATTGAAAGATGGTTAGACAAAGTATGGAACTTTTTCAGCATTTGTTGGATTTTTGTTTTGAAAATAGGGGCATGGGCAGGATTGGTTTTTTTGTACATATCACAGGCTTCTGAGAACTAGTTTCAGGCATGGCCTCATTTCTCCCTATGATTCGTTTTTTTCTTTTCCCCTTGATTTGTTTTTTCTTTTTCTAATACTTACCTGCTTTCAATTGTATATAAAGAATCAGGAATATCGAAGTATGACAATATCAATTGAAAAGGTGAAATTCTAATTACCCAAAATGGATGGAAACAAAAATATCTTCAACCACAAGTTAGTCCAGTTACGGAACACCTTTCATCTCATATATAACTTCAGTTTTCATTTTTTTCCCCGTGAGTTCATCTAATCCATAATTACATTGCGTTAATTGAAAATTTGCTACACAAGAAATTGACTCAGCAACTAAAATAACAATTGGCTTGTCTGCGTCTGCGTCGTTCTGTCATCTTGCAACAGTCCGATCAGCTCTGTAGCAAAATGAATTGTTGAAGGTATCCACGGCTTGAGTATAACCTTATCAGTGCCTCGAACATTACCAAATTATTTCCAGGCTCATGGGGTTTTAAGTGAATAAAACTTTAAAACTGCGCTCTCATATCCCCTACATGTGCGTTATGCATTTTTTTTCACAATAAGATCATTCCTAAGCATATGTATATGAAGCTAAGAAGTCACACTAGCTACAAGACTGTTACATGTACTTAAAAATACATAACCAGGGTAGATGAACATGTATGTTCATTAACCTACAGCAGAACTTCCTGATACAGAAGTATCCGGAGTATGATTTATCAAAAAGAAGGAGGAAATATGAAAATATAAGTAACAAATCAATATTCCCCGCATATGCATGCTAGTATGCTATCCAACAAAGTAAGTTTTGTGAATGATTTTATTCAAATATTAGTTTGTTCTCTTTTTTAAATGAAGAAATATTAGTGCATGTAAAAAGTTACTTGTAGGAGACAACAAGAAGAAAAGCCAAGTTAAACACAAAGGATATAGACCATGATAGGAACATCAAGAGGCATTTTCCTAATAGTTTTCTATTTAAATGGTTTAATTTAATTAATTCTTTTGAAAGGTAAATTTGGGCTCTAGTATAGGGATTTATACCAGTGAATTTTAGGATATTCCTCAAGCTCTATGTCATTTCTCTCATCCCTTGGGGTTCTATTTAATGACCTAAAAAAGACTTGAAACATAAAAGGCCGCAAATTATAACAACTGGTAAGCTGAAGGCAGATTACCTTAGTTGAAAGCTCGACAGGTGCTTTGGCGGGTGGAAGTATCTTTATCTGCATAAAGCAATACTTGTAAGAAGGCAGAAAACACCTTGAGAAATTTAAATAAAAACGGAAAAACCAGTAACATGAAGTTACTTCTGGGAACACTAACACACATACATGATTCAATCGAGAGTTTTAACACGCAGTTTTTGTGATTTACATGACTGAATCAGGAAACACAACAGGGGCCAGTTAGCAAAAAGTAACACAAGGATATAAGCAATTCCATAATCTGGATAAGGTACTTCTTTATGCGTATTGGGAAATGTCTTTGGAATCAATAAAACCAAAAACGAGAGGAGGACTAATATGCACGAATGGGTCTGAGACATCTAGAGATACAGACAGACCAACCTACTTGCGATCTCTGCCAGGATCTTCTCATTTATGGCCAACTTGATTCGTACGTGAGTTCCTTTATCAAGCAAGACTTGAACAAGCTCGCGTGTGCCACGTTATTCGAACTAATAAGAAAGTGACTTGATTCGTAATTATAATTTTATAGTAATTAATTAAATTTCGTATCATCTTAAAAAACGTCAGAAAGAAAAAAAAATTAATTTACGTTCGACAATCTCAATTTAAACTTAACTCAACTTATTTGTTAAAAGAGTCGAATTCAAATAAGGCTCAAGCTTGACACGACTCATTTAGCTTTTAAACAAGCTTGAGATTGACTTGGATTGTTCCCTTCACTACAAAGGTGTCGTAATATGTTAAGAGTTTTCAAAATCTTACAATTTAAGTTTGCTGTGACTGTGAAGCATGACTTTTAAACTGTTTGGTGAAATGGCACGAGTTGGTTACAGTATGGGAGAGGTTAAACGTTTGAGCCAATTCACATTGGATTCACTTTAATAATATTTTTAATTTTAAAAATATTATTAATTTTATTTTATTCTCTTTCTCAATATGATTTTAGTTAAATATTAATTCTATATTTAGTATTTAATGAGAATGAAGTATCTATGCATGGCTTATCTTGGGAGACAAAATCATTATTAACCTTGTGCAGTATATAATAAACGAATATTGTCTTACGAAAATAATGATTATCACTCGATTCGAACGAATATTATTTTATCAGAATTATTATCTATTATTAAAACGTGATTTTCAACAAAATGTTCCAACATGATAGTCCCTGGCCAGTGCCACTAAATTGCTCCAACAGGAAAGGTACACATCCACATCACTAAAATATTGTAAATCTCCTAGCTATTGCTTTAGGCATTTTAACCAGAAATTGATGTATATTGTCTTTAAAACTGAATTGCACAATCATACATTATTAGCAAATTAAAAAGCATTGCAATTGATGATTATACAAGTCTTAGCTAAGATCTAAGTGAAGATGAATGTGAATGGAGGTGAAGGTGAATTCATAAACTCTATAAATTAAGCAAACTATATATATATATATTTGTTTTCACGCTTATATATGGAGATACTTATGTATAATTTACCTAGAGAAGACGACCGTATCTGAGGATCCACGGAGCTCTAATGCCGAACCACTGCTCATTTTAGTGCTCCACTCTGTTACAAAGAAATTCATATTCCTCCAAGCTCCATATTTAGTCTTTTTGCAACAAGAATACGGCATCGTATCATCCCCATTCTTTTCCCTTTTCACTTTCCTATTTATAGTTTTCTTATTTTGCTAGTCAACACAAATCTATAATACTCCTGGATTTAATGTCTTCCCCTTTTTTTTTTTTGTGATTTTATTAAGCCATATCACAAAATCCTTTTATTTAGAAGATATCGTGGGAAAAAAGGATGATCCAAGGATAATGTCGTTGTCAATGACCTAGAAAACTCTATAACTTTTTATACGTTATCAAAAAAGCCTTTGAACTCCTAAAATTGCATCAAAAACCTTTAAATTCTTTAAAATATTTCTTATATTAAGCTAAATTTTTCTTTTTTGATTGCAATAAGATCTGAAAAATATTTCTCCCTCGGTCTCAAATTAAAATCCTACTTTTGACTTTTTTTCGTCAAAATTAAAAATTTTGAAATTTAAGCATATATAAACATATTTTTCTCAATTATAAAAATTGAAATTTGTAGTAAATTCTATATATTTGCTAATGTTTTTATTCACTCCATCTATAAATTTGTAAAAATGATATAAAAATAAATTCATAAAATAGTCAATAAAGAAGAGAAGTGTTATTGATGTAGATGGGACATTTCTCAAGGGATTTTGTAAAGGGGAACTTTTCACAGCTATCGGAATAAATAGAAATAAATAGATGTTCCCTATATGTTGGGCCATCATAGAGTCAGAAAGTACAAATTCTTAGAGTTGGTTTGTAAGGCAGATGATGAGGGATTTTGGCTTGTTGGTTGAACACATTAGCCAGGGATATGTTAGCCATTG
>JAUMHB010037335.1:6236-19647 GCA_032359685.1 Pittosporum tobira | reverse complement strand
CCCCTCCCGTTCTCCCCGAGCTGTGAACGAACTGTCTGGTGAATAAGAATGTAATAATGCTTGGATGCTTTTATAGGGATGCTGGGGGGACAGTTATGACACTTTAAGTGCTATTACTTCAATATAACTTGCTTCTTGACGAGTGTATTACAATCGCTATTAAAGTGGACGGAAATGAGAGAGTCTGCCTGATTTTGGAAACCTGTGGTGGTTTATAGTTGACTTTTATACCTGAGGTGGGGCGATGCAAAAATGGTAAAACCATAGATGATTTTTTGCACTTTACCCTTATTTTTTTAAGAGTTAAATTTATTAATAATATTTTTATATTTTAAAATAAAGTGAGTAATCAATTGTTTATTTTTCAAATACATTCTAATTTGCATGAAAACCAATGTTGCATTTGCTAGTAGCCCATAAAATAATATTTGATAATATATATATATATATATAATTGTATTATTTGTTGAACATATTTTCATTCATTTGAAAAAAAATAAAAAATCATAACTTATATACTCGATTCGTTTCTTCTAATGCACATCTCCTCATTCTAAAAAACAAATTTAAATATTTATAGTGAATTATATAATTTTACAGATTTAGTGGGATTTAATTTAATTTAAAAGAAATTCTTCTCACACCCGTTTTCTCGTTATACTCCATCCAGTGTAAATCATTTGATTTCGTGGGATTATATACTCATTGGATTTGAAAGAGAAAAATTTACTCCGAATTTTCTTCAATAAATTTTACAATTGCTTCTTCGTAGTCCCTAAATTTCATAAGACAAAAATGAATAAATCACCCTCAGTCAAAAGGCAACTTGATTCACATCACAAGTATTATAAAAAATCATTCTTTTAAAAAAATAAAAAAATAAAAATTTAAAGATTGATCGACCAAGACAAAATGGTTTTTCTTCTAAATCAATTGCTGTATTTTTTATTTTTTGATACAAAGTTGGAATTGCAAAATAGGATAATGATATCATAATTAAATAAATAAAAATTTGTCTTATGACAAATTGAAATTAATATAAAAATTATAAAATATGCTTATAGGCTAGTCTTTTCTATCCAATTCAACCTTTTTTGAGAGAAAATTTTGGTTAAAAAGTTGATAATTTTTTTTACCGTTTCCTTTCTTTTATTCACGATGATAAAATAACGAACACTAACAAAGAGAAAGGAACCACAACTTTTGTTTCTCAATCGTTGTCTTTGTATTTTTAGGTATTTAAAAAAAATCATAAACGTAATGTAAAATTAAAAATATTATTTAATTTTAGAATGAATATAGCAAGATAATTATTTCTTCCTTTACTCATTCAAACACGGAGGATCAAATTTTATCTCTGAATGTAAAAATACTCACCCTGACACCCAAAAATAATAATAATAATAATAATAATAATAATAATAATAATAATAATATTTGAAGTTAATCGATAAAATCCTCAACACCAAGTCACCAACTTCCCTCTTCACATGATGTAAGACGTGATAAAATCGGACCCTTTATCTACTTCAGATTTTCAAGTTTCAAATTGTCTTTCCATGCCATAATTTTTATAACATATTTTAACAATTATATGGTATGTATTTAAAAATACATAAAAATATTATATTAAAAGTATAATTTAAAATATAATATTTGAATGTAATAAAAAATTAAAATATATATTTTAACATTTTTTTCATATATTAAAATTTGCCTCACCTCATCACCATATTGCAAAAATTATAACAGAGAATAATTAAGTAAATATGTTTTTAACCGCACAACACACCAGTTAAGAAAAAGACGTGAGAAAAAGGAGGCGCCTTTTTTTGGCCGCCAGTGGGGACCGCAGCCAAAAGTAAGTGCTCGAGTTTTGGACGGAATCTCGACATGGGGTTCAAGGAGTTTGACATTTTTATTTTCAATTTCAGCTCGATAATTGGATTCAACTTTTGCCGTTTTCCAGCTCGAATTTTGGACGGAATTTATACGTGAGGAGTTTGACCTTTTTACTTTTAATTCTAACACGATAATTAAATTTAATTTTTGCTATTTTTGAGTTCAAATTTTGGACAGAATTCATACATGGGATTCAAGGAATTTGACCCTTTTACTTTCAATTCGAGCTCGATAATTGAACCCAAGTTTTGCCATTTCCGTGCTCGAGTTTTGAACAGAAGACATGGAATTCAAGGAGGTTGGCCGTACAATTTTTTGTAATTTCTGTTAACTATTTAGGAAGGCTTTGAACAATGTAGTTTTGGGTTTTCTAGAAATTTTTTAACATGGATTAAGACGGCAAACCTAATTGAAGTCGAATTGTAATAAGTCCCTTTATTAGAAGCTATATAGACCCTCTCCTACCTGCTAGAATTATTATTATCGAAGATAAAATCATGAACTCAAGGAGGCAGAAACCGGAGAGCTATCAACGAATACATCATGTCGACTTCTTATGAGTTCTTCTATTTTTTTTTTGTAATTTGTAATGTAATTATGTTCTAATTTTCTTTATGCGAAGACTAGACAGATCATATTCATGATTAATTGAAAGTTTTTTTAGACTTTATGATACGTTTATATTGGTTTTTCATGCTTATTGAGTTATGATTCATGTTCTTAATACTTCTGAATACTTTATCAATATTTATATGATCTAGATTAATAAATTGAAAGACTTGACGGTGAAGATTTACTAATTGCTCAATTGAATCATAACCATAAATTAAATCTTACTATGAATAGTTCAAGGTGATTTGTGCGATTTCGGTAATAATTAGCTTAATAATGGTTGATGAATCCGAAAATTCTATAAAACTTCATGCTCTCTTAATTATTTAAATTAACATAAAGATACATTGGATTAATAATTGGAGTATATAGCTATGAATATACTAGTGTTTAATCTAATAAAATTTCACTGTCATAAACATGTTGAATTAATATAAACTGGATGATAAAGTTAGTAAACCAAAAATTATGATTGAATATGTGAAGTTGAAATCTTAACATAATTTTATTATATTGTTAAATATCTTATTTAGTTTAGATATAATTATTATAATAGTTATTTGTTAGATTAGCTTATAAAAAATAAAATATTTATTATTTGCTAGATAAAATAGAGACTAAAAAAAGTAGTATATAGTTGACATCAGTCTACGTGAGATCGACAATCTTTTATACTATAAGTTGATTGGTGTACACTTGTACTGATCATTACCTGCCACGTTGGACAAAAAATAAAAATTAAGCCACATATGGTACAAGGTGGAAATAATCATTTAACTTTTTTTTTCAAAAAATTCTAATTTTTTCAGAAATTTTTTAAATAATTTTTTTTATCCACATATATATATATATATATATATATTTAAAAACAAGAAAATTTATGGATAAGAATTTATTTTTGAAAATTCCAATTTTAAGAAAATAATTTTTTCCAATAAATTCCAATTTTTTTTAGATTAATTTTTTATTCGTAACATATATAAATAAAAAATTTACGGATAAAAATTATTTTTAAAAATTTCCAATTTTAAGAAAATAATTTATTTTCTAAAAGTTCCAATTTTTTATGAATTTTTTTTTACATATTTTTTTTTATCCGTAACATACAAACATATATATATATATATTCTATCTTAAGAAAAGAAAAAAAATTACAAAAAAAATATTTTATAAAATTTTAAGGATAATTTTTTTTATCTGTAACATTTTAAGTATATATATATATATATATATATATATATATATTATATTTTTAAAGATATGTTTTATAATGAAAAAAAAAATATGTCTTTGAAAAAAAAATATGGATAAAAATTTATTTTAAAAATTTTAATAATTACATAATCATGTAATATTGTAATATTGTAATTAAAATTAAAGCGATGATTAAAATTAAAGAGATGATAATAAATAAAAATCTTAAAAATTAAAAATTAAAGCCATATAGCATTCTGTTAATGCCATGTCAGATTTTCGTTAGCATTTGACGAATTTTTTTCTTTTTTCAAAAGTTTCAGTTCAATAAATTGACTGTACAAAAAATTAGTTCAGTTACCAATTTGTGCATTGACATATAGTACAGTAACCACTTTATTACTTAACCCTTTATTTATTTATGATACATTCAATATTATTTTGTTTATGTCTACTTAAATATGTAAGTAGCTACAAACTGATACATATGAAACTATATATATTGTTATTTATGTTATTTGACTTTTCAACATTCAATGATTAAATCATAAGTTTTGATAATTGATACCAATCAAATGTGATTGTAAATTTATATAATATATTGATTTATGAATTAAGTTTATAGTCAATCCGATCTGAATTTTAAATTTAAAACTTTTGGAATTGAGACAAGTTAGTAACCGAACAGAGTTGACACGATAAATGAATCGAGCCGACTCCATAAATGAACTAAGACTCGTTAAATAAACAAAGTAGACTTAATATTTGTCTATTTATATATTTATAGTCAATTCAATATGAATTTTAAAATTAAAACTTTTGAAATTGAATAAAATTGGTAATTGAACTAAGTCGATACGATAAATGAACAAAGTCAATTTGATAAGTAACTAAGACTTAGTAAATAAACCAAATAAACTTGATATTGGTCTATTTATACATTATATTGATTAGAAAGTTGAGAATGAGATAAAATTGTTTTTAATGTTAAATGGTTATGTAATTAGCTCTCATTTAAATCTACAAACTATGGATAAAAAATATATTTGGGATATTTTTTTTTGTGCCATTTGGCTGGCAAAAGGATAATAAAATTGATATTAAATTATGTGCCCGCATGTAATATTTATTGGATGATTCACCTTTTACATTGGATCCACTAATTAGTCCAAATATACACTCCCTCCATTATAAAATAATATATTTTTAAAAAAATAAATTTTATTTTAAAATAATTATAATTTGTAATTTTTTTTAAAAAAATAATTATTTTTTTACATTATCCTCAATCCCTCTCACCTTTCTAAAAATATTTAATTCATTATTTTTTAATTTTATTTTATTTCTCTCTTTAATAAAATGATAAAAATAGAATTATGCAATATCAATTCGCTAAAAAATGATGTACATTCATATTGTCATATTTATAGAACATATAGAACATCTTTAAATACTCCACCACCACGACTTTTATAGAAGAAAATATCGAACATCTTTAAATACTCCACCATCACCATTTATAGAAGAAAATATTTAAGTGTTATTTCTTTTAACGAATAAAAGAAAATATAAAACTATTTAACAAAGGAATATCCACGGTGAAATTAAAAAATAAGAAGGAATATTGACTGAAAATACTGGGATTCGTTTGACCAGGTGACAATATATAAAGGACATTTTACTGTACACATCTTTAAATACTCCACCATCACCGTTTTCCAACTTACGTCACCCTGGTTCTCGCTTTGTCTTCACAAATTCACTACAATATCCATAGTCAAAACCTCCTCATTTGTGATAGCAAAGAAAAAATGGCATACTCTTCTCTGCCATTCCTTTCTCTCCCACTACAAAGATCATCAAAACTCTCGTCGTCTAAAACCCACTCCCACCGAGTCATTCTCCTCCCCATCGCCGCCTCCGTATCCGAAAAACAATCCGTTTCTGCAGCGGCGACGCCCGAACCCACCAAGCTCCCGATCCGCAAACTCCCTGGAGATTACGGGCTTCCCTTCATTGGCCCACTAAACGATCGTCTGGACTACTTCTACAACCAAGGCCGCGATGAATACTTCAGTTCCCGTGTCCAAAAATACCAGTCAACTATTTTCCGAGCCAACATGCCACCTGGCCCTTTCATATCTTCCAACCCAAAAGTCGTCGTTCTCCTCGACGGCAAAAGCTTCCCCGTACTTTTCGATAACTCTAAGGTTGAAAAGAAAAATGTCTTCACCGGGACATACATGCCCTCGACTGAGCTCACTGGCGGCTACCGTATACTCTCCTATCTCGATCCAGCCGAACCGAGCCACGCCAAACTAAAGGAGCTCATGTTCTTCCTTCTTAAATCTCGGCGTGATAAAGTAATCCCGGAATTTCACTCCAGCTACACGGAGCTCTTCGAAAACCTAGAGAATGAGCTGGCTAGTAAAGGCAAATCAAGCTTTACTGAAGCCAATGATCAAGCCGCCTTCAACTTCCTGGCTCGATCCCTATACGGCTCAAACCCAGCCGATACTAAACTCGGAGCCGATGGACCGAAACTGATCAGCAAATGGGTTTTGTTCAACCTTCATCCGGTACTCAACCTCGGCCTGCCGAAATTTCTAGAAGAACTAATGGTTCACACTGTTTCTCTTCCTCCGGCTTTAGTTAGAAAAGACTATGGTAGGCTTTACGATTTCTTCTACGAATCATCGGACTTCGTGTTCGACGAAGCTGAGAGGTTAGGAATCTCAAGAGATGAAGCGTGTCATAATCTCGTATTCGCCACGTGCTTTAATTCATTCGGTGGTATGAGGCTTCTTTTTCCCAACATAATTAAACTGATCGGCCGAGCCGGACTCAAACTGCACACAGAGTTAGCGGAAGAGATCAGATCGGCGATCAGATCCAACGGCGGAAAAGTCACAATGGCCGCGATGGAACAAATGCCGCTGATGAAATCGGTGGTTTACGAATCGCTCCGCCTTGAACCGCCTGTATCGTTACAATACGGCCGAGCCAAACGTGACCTCATCATTGAGTCTCACGATGCGGCGTTTGAAGTCAAAGCAGGCGAGCTGTTATTTGGATACCAACCATTTGCTACAAAGGACCCGAAGATATTTGACCGGGCCAAGGAGTTTGTCGCGGACCGGTTTGTTGGACCGGGGGGAGAAGACTTGTTAAGGCACGTGCTTTGGTCTAACGGCCCGGAGACGCAGAGCCCGACGATTGGGAACAAGCAGTGTGCTGGGAAAGATTTTGTGGTCTTGGCCTCGAGGTTGTTGGTTGTGGAGCTGTTTATGAGGTATGATTCTTTCGATATTGACGTGGCAAAGGCTCCGTTAGGAGTTTCCGTTACAGTGACGTCGTTGAAGACAGCTAGTTTTTGAATGGCGGCCGTCGTCGGGTTTCTTGATTCCGGCGATTTTGTGGGTGGGTTTAGTAATATGTAAGTTTTAGGAGGGTGTTGGATAAAGAAGAATTGGACAGCCCAGCTGCTTTGATTTAAGTGGGATTTGATATTTTATTGTGCATTGTTTATTGATAGATCGGAATATAAATGCTGACAAGTTGGTGGTTCCTAAGTTTCTTGAAGGTCTAAACAATCAATGTTTTATTTCTAGTTGTTCCAATTTTATCTTTTTTTGGGATAACAAGCCCACCCAATTTTATTAGTCAGTAAAATCCAGAAGGTATTTATTTCGAAAGAGAAGAAAATAATTTGTTCGCATAAATCTGTGGGTATTTTTATTTTTTATTTTGGTAAAAAGATTAATATGAATTTGTTTTCTTTGTTTGGGGTAAGACAATTCAAAATTTTCGATCATGTTGACAAAATCTAAAGGGTGACTGTGAGAGGGCCCTGAGATACCTTTATGATTTTTCTTGACAATAAAGTACAAGTTCATATTAAAAGCAAAATTATTAACCTTGTGGGGTCAGGAAATTAGGCTAGAATGAATAAAATAAAAGCTAGTTGTAGAAGACCTCCGAAACTGGAACTCCTTCCTTAAAAAAAAATAAAAATAAAATTGTAATATTTACTTTTTTTTTTTAGTTATTTTAACTTAAGTGTAATATATTTTAAAAGAAAATTTAAGAATATAAATTATTTAATTTTATCAAATATAACTTACTACTTTAATTAATATTTCAACATGATGACTTATTATTTTAACCATTATTCTATTATGGTTCATTACTTTTATTATTATTTTATTATTTAAATTATAATATTATAAAAATAATTTAGACAATTTATTTAATATTAAACATATATTTTAAAATTTTATATTTTTATTTATTTATTTTTGAAACGAAGAGAGTATATTATATTCTCCAAAAAAAACAAAACAGGATATGTTTAAAATATGAAATTGGTAAAAAGTGAAACCTCCTTACATTTTTGTTCTTTTCCACCGTAGTGGACGCTTTCCTTCGTTTAGCAAAGAGAGAGCCAATTTCCATTTTAGTTTCAATCCCTTCACTTATATATTTTAGTAACATTCTTGTTACAAAAATAAAATGAATCAAGAAGCGTAACATTCTATTTTCTAAACATTGCGGCTCATTATTCTGTTTTTCCCACGATTTTTGTTCATTATTATGTTAAAATGAACTAAACTAAATAAATTTTTTTTTCACTTCTCCCATTATATTTTCTGTTTCATCATCTGTTATATACCGTATATAGTTGTCAATTTTTTATTTTTATTTTTAATTTCTTTTAATAAATAAATAAATAAACATTATATAATAAATTATTTGTATAAAATAAAACCGAGAATATAAACTGCTAAACTCAATTGGGCGCAACCAAATCCTATATTTTCAAGTCACTAGTTATGAATACACTGGAGGGCAAGCTCACACCACCTGACCACTCTGCCTATATGTGGCAACTTGGACCATGTATGTTTTGAACTTGTGACTATTCTTGTGTAAGTAAGCACTATTTAAGTATTTCTTAATCTTTTAAATTAGTTGATTAGATTACAATTGTGAACCATTTTTTAATTTTATTTTCAAGTAGTTTCATACTGTAAAACAAGATACTAGCTAATCCCAAGTATTTTCGGTGAGATAAGATAGTATCTCATTTTTTGAGGTATCAAATGACTCAATTGTAAAAAAATAGTTCATAGTTGTAATTTTTTGACTAATTAAAAAATTAAAAAGTACTCACATGGTACTCATATGTACAAAAAGGTAGAAAACAATCCAATACTCCATGCACAAATTCAAAACAAACATTGCCTTCAAGTATTTGGCCATTGGGGCAAGAAAAATTAAGGAATTGAACTTCTAGAGGAAACAGCAGAGAGATGAAGCAATGTTGCCATGCCCAACGAGATTTAGTTCTTTCACGATCAAAAATCATAGAGACGCCGTCCAAGCTTTGCAAATGCTAATCCATTAAAAGAAGACAAGAACTTGATTACTGAATTGCACGAGACAACAGACTGTTTGATGAGGGTGAGCTTAGATCACTTAACCACGAGTCCTGCACAGAAACAGGGGAATAGTTCTCTTTGTCCATTGAACTTAAACTCCCGGCAAGCAGGCCTTCACTTTCAAATTCAGTCTTCTTGGTAGTCACCTGTATGGGACTCTTCACGTCTACTGGTCCGGATATACTAAGCCTAATTTGTTCTAATTCAGCAGCTACTTCGGTCATGGACGGCCTCATTTCGCTTTCAAACACAAGGCTTCTAAATGCTAGTTCTGCCACTTTCTGCATTGATGAAATTGTAGAATCGTCCAAATCTGGTACAAGAAACGGGTCGATTATTTCATTCAAGCGCCCCTGTCCAATCCTGTCGATGGCAAGCGACGCTAAATTGACTTCATTCCTTCTGCGAGTAAAGTCAATCACTTTCAGCCCGGTTATGATCTCAACAAGTACAACCCCAAAGCTATAAACATCACTTCTATCTGAAAGATGAAAATTTTGCTGATACTGAGGATCAAGATACCCCGGTGTCCCCTGTGGGGCCGTAGAGACATGAGATGATTCAGTCATAACAAATCTAGAAAGCCCAAAATCCGCGACTTTGGGCGCATAATCATAATCCAATAAAATGTTGCTCGACTTGATGTCCCTGTGATATATCGGAGGGTTAATAGCAGAGTGGAGATATGCAATGGCTTGTGCCGTTCCCGAGGCAACCATGAGGCGAATCGGCCATGCAAGTCCACTGCCTCGGTCTCTGTGCAAATGCTGGCATAGCGTTCCGTTAGGCATAAATTCATATACTAAGACTTGTTCGCCTTTTTCACTGGAGCAACCTAAGAGGCGAACAAGATTCGGGTGGCTGACAGAAGACAGAAGTTTGATCTCGTTCAAGACTTGGTCAATATTGTTTATATTGGGTGTGGGTTTAATCTTTTTAATCGCAACCCACTGATCATTATCATGGAATTTTCCGGAGTACACTGTTCCATAGGCCCCAGTCCCTAGTCGTCGTTTTTCAGAGAAGCTTTGTGTGGCTTTCTCGATTTCTTTGTAGGGATAGATAGGAATGCTGATGCCTTTAGGTTCAAATGGTTTGTCATTTGTTATTGTTTCGGCCTTTGAGTTGGAGTGACGTCGACAATAACAGCATATTAGTCCAATACTAACCATTAACAAAGCTCCAGCAGCAACACCTGAAAGAGTAAGGAAAGTTTTAAATTTTTCCATTTAAATCAATCTGGTTGTGGTCAATTAATAGGTACTACTTGTCATTTGTGATCCCATATTTTACGGAGAAAGAATTAAGTAGGGTATTACCTCCAACCAACATGCCAACTCTAGTTATTCCTCCACAATGTCCTGACAGGTACCTGGAAGCACTGCACCCTGACTCTGTTTAGAGAAGAAAATTCAGATGAGTTTTTAGTTAGGAAAGGAGCAACCATATTAACACACATAAATATCCTCTCAAACTTCAAAGAAATCCTTGCCTTCAGAGACAACAAGTGCTTGATTTCGTCTAACTTTATTTAACCATCCCTTAACGCTTACAACTCACTACTTAATATAATTCCATGTTTGATAAAAATTATATTCCATTTATTTTATAAAAAGAGTCATTATTTCAAATTTCTGGTCTTTGTGGTTGTTGCTTCGTAAATGCACTCAATATACGTTGATGACTTTCTTGAAGTCAATATCAATTGTGATACTTTTATTATTCAAATATGAGGCAACATTATGTTCGTGATACTTCACCATCATTTCTACTAATAATAATGTTGGCAAGTGGTTCACATCTGTAAATCATAAGTAATAAACCATAGGTCCACAGCAGCCTTAAAATCAAGTGCTAGAGTCCAAGACACTAAAACCAAAACTCTAATCACTACCTCAATCATTTACAAAATAATCTCATTTTAACTGATTGAAAATTTGAGATCAATTTTGAGAAATTTTAATATTTAAATTAATATGAGTTCACTTAATAAATAAAATCAAATTGTTATAATAACACCCAATTGGTCTTTCAGAGACAAAAAATAAAATAAAAAATACCTCAATTCACGGGGGTCAGAGATGATCTCAACATTAATGACCAATCATATTTCCCACTTGACTGAACAACAGTTTGTGGTTTTGTTAATTTGTTGTAGAGATGTTATCAAACAATTGGATACTTCAAAACCAACCACAGACATCTATTGGTTTTTTTTCCCCTTGTTTTTTTTCGAAGCTTAACAAAGAATTTTTATAAACTACTGAGGTCTAACCCGATAATTAGGACATTTTCGGAGCTCCGGTCAAAGTTTTGATTCTCTTGTCCTCGTATTGTCTAATTTTGTTTATCGCTTGTGTTATTCTCGATCACTAATTCTATCATTATACTCAACATTATAATAAGAAAAGTTGTGTGTATCTTATAATCTAGGAAGAGGTTAGTGTAAATTTTAAAAGTTGAGAAGAAATTGTAGAAGACTAAATATTTGAAGATGAATTTTGCAGTTAACTGGTTTCTATCCTGACCCTTTTCTTTTATTATTATTTTTTTATGGGTAGTTTTAAGGATTACATTTGAAGGGGAGAGGGATGAGAGATGGGCTAATACGCCGCTGGGCTGCCACCTTATCTTCTGAAACATTTAATTTGGAACATTAAAATAATAAGAAATTTAGTTCGGGTGAGTGAGACATACCTTTCCTGCAGCCTGAGCCGCCCCAAAACCCATCGCCAGAGAATCCTTCATTGCAGCGACACCGATATCCGGGCTGTCCATTAATCGGTGACCTGAATGATGTACACGTGGCATCATCTGAACACCTGCAAGTCCCTTCAAGCCACCACCCTAGTTGAACCACCTGAACTTCCAGGGACACCGCTGAACTATTAGCAAAAGTCTCCGTTGATACAGCCGATAGCAAAAACTGACAACTTGTCCTCATAACATTCAAATAATCAGTGAACAAACTCTTATTGTTTTGCTCTGAGTAACAGCTAATAGTATTGTTATTCTTAGACGAACTACAATCCAAAAGGTCCAAATGAGTTTCCACTAAAGTGTTTGGTATCATACATCCGGTGACTGGAGTGGTGCAGTTTTGGAGGAGGATACCATTGTGTGCCGTCGGAGCATAGTTACGGTGGAAAAGGTGTTGGAGAGTTTGGAGGGGCCGGCCACATTTGGCCGGAAGGTAGACTAGTATCGCCTCCGGGGTGATTTTTTGGACCGGGAATTCATCAATGACTATGGTGCCGTTTGTGGTGCAGTTTAGTTGGATTTGGCTGCCGGAGGAGAAGCCGAATGGAAAGGGAAGCTTTTTGGTTGTGCCACATGACCGGGAACATTTTGTTGATGCATAAGTTTCTAAAAATGGTGAAAGAATGAGAGTTATAATTATACATATAGTGATGCTTTGAATGTTTAACACCATTTTTAACTACGTGGGAATTAATCAAGAAACTGGTCTAACAAGATTGATAATCGGAAGATTGGAAAGATGATTTTAGTTTGTGTTATTGAAATATCATGAATATCAAGAAAATGGATAAGGAAGAAAATGTTAAGCAAAGGAGTGGCTTTCAGGTTGGGATAATATGATTTTGAAGATTTGGGTTTATGTTTCAGGGATGTAACTTGTAACAAAGGGAAAATTTTGAGGGAGTGGTCAGAGTATGGGTTTTGATGTCGATGAAATGAATTAGTTAAGCAAGAAATTGAAATAAAATAGTACTAATGACAATGATGTTCTAACAAACTTTGGAGTATGTTTTCTCTTTCTACACCTCTCTGTCTTTTTTCCTAACTTGTGTTGGACATTTATGTAATACCTCAAGTGTTTTCATTTTCTCTTACTCAATTACAAGTCAATTATCAAATTCGTTAGTAATTTCAAGTAATTATTATTTCTACAAAAGAAAAATGTTAATTTTACAAGTATGTTCCACAATTTTATAACAATTTTACTCTATGTTTTAAAATAAATGATAAAATATTCTTGTGAAAATAACATTTTTTTTTTGTGTGGAAATAATGGCTATTCAATTCTAGTATGCCAATTCTATCAAGTTGGCACTTGATAACACCGAAATTGTAATTCAAAATCACGTCTACCTCCTTATGTAAGAAGATCATCCCCTGCTTCGCAATTCACGCGCATTGCAGCACGTAACCTATAAAAAAAAGAAAAAGAAAGAAAAGTGAATGATCAAGATGACCTCCAAGAGGCTCCCACGCGGAAATAAAACAAGAATGGAATGATG
>JAUMHB010037334.1:0-40813 GCA_032359685.1 Pittosporum tobira | reverse complement strand
TACGTGGTATGGGATTAATCTAGAAATCCATTAATCACTTAACAATTATTTTTTCATGTCGAAAGCCAAGGAGGAGAAAGACAAGCAAACTGGAAAGTCAGGGACAAGGAGGGTTAAAGCGAAAGGGACACGAGGTAGAAGGTGTAAGCGAGTGACCCACGACACTTGGGATTTGTTTGTTACAGTTTTTTAAACTGTGATTTATAATTTAAATTTAATTTTAAATTTTTGTTAAAATTAAATTTAAATTATAAATTAATTTTTTTAAATTTAAATTTAATATATTACAATTTATCAAATATAATATTTTATTATATTTAAATGTCATAATCTCTTAACGTTATTATAAAATGTGCACTTAGTATAAAATTTTACTGTATTCTGCAGCTTCCCAGTTCATTACACCACTAGATTTCAATTTTCAAACCCTATAACGTGGCTCTTTTTCGTACGCAAGCAAATACTTAGAATCTTTAGCCAATTAGAAAAACATTTAAAAGATTTCCGTGGGGTCTTCTTCCCCCCCTTTTTTTTTTTTTTTCGTTTTGGAAATTCCCCGAAACTGAATTTTTTTTTTTGATGAGTTACGGAATTTTTAGTTGTCAAAAGTACGGTTTTGTTTCCTAAATATTAAAAATTTGCGATTTACGGTCTAAATTCTAATTTAATTTTTTATAAAAATTAAATTTAAATTACAAATTCAATCTCGTGACAATTAAACACTTAACAAATTGCTATTAAATAAATACTAATTCTCTAAAATTCCAAACTCAAAATTAATACCTGTGTTTTTTTAAATGACCAAAATATTATCAATCATTAATTTTTTTGTGTGCACCAAATTCTTTTAGTCTTGAAGGACCTTCATAGAACAAGTGCAGGTCGGTGCATCTACTGTACAGGATATTACCCTAGAGGGACCTCCCTACCCCGCGACAGGTTAACTAGAGGAATGTCAGGTGATTTGTAAGTTTATATTTTATTGATGTTGTTGCCCTCGATCCCGTTTGGCTGTTGCCATGCATAGGGGGTTGTTACAAGGTTACAGTGTTTATGCTTTATTTTTATAATTAATTTTAAAGTTTGACGTTGTTCGAATTTAATACGGAGTATAATGTTTAACATCATATTATAAAATTTAAAAAAAAAATTATGCTAATTCTTTTAAAATTATTGAAAAATCATATTTTAATTTTTTTACATAAACTACATATATTTATAACTTTTTAAAAATATTATTTTTTAAGCAAAAACAATTTTGATCCATTCTAAATAGATATAAGATATTTTAACTAATTATTTTTATAATTTTTTATTTTTTTATTATACTTATATTTTTAAAAATTATATTTTATTTTGTTAATTAACCAAACTATACTTATAATATTAAGTAAGATGAGTTTAATTATTTAAAACTTAATATTCATTCCATTAACCATTTAAGTTACAAATTTTAAAAGGAACAAAGTCAAAAAAAATTTTATTAAAAATTATGCAGAAAAAAAAAAATAAACAAATACAAAATTAGATGAAGAGCATCACACAAAAATTATTTGAAGTCCATTCATATTCTAAAAAAAATGTATTTATTAGGTAGATAATGGGTCTACCATCATTACACTTTGTATTTATTTAGTTAATTAATGAAAGCTAAAATTGACTCAATAAGTTATGTCAAAATGTATTTTTAACCCCAACCGAGTCACATATCTAAACATGAAGTTGAAGGGTAATTTTCTCAAAAAAAAATAACAAAAATGCAAACAAAAAATATGAACTAACTTACTAAATTTTTTCGTATTTTTTGCTTTTATATATATATTATA
The DNA here is from genome assembly GCA_032359685.1 of Pittosporum tobira. NCBI lineage: Eukaryota > Viridiplantae > Streptophyta > Magnoliopsida > Apiales > Pittosporaceae > Pittosporum > Pittosporum tobira. The sequence goes on along the minus strand of JAUMHB010037334.1, from coordinate 38,987 downwards.
TGAACTCATGACGTCCTCGTTTAATTAATTAATTAATTAACTAGCAAGAGTCTTCAATAAAAATTCAAAATGCCAACCAAACATGTAAATTATCAGAGACAGAGACAGCGATGCAGAGTATCAGACGTGGAGTTCAAAGAGAACACTGAAAAATGCCAAAACTGGCCCTTAACCTCAAACTGTGAAACATGCGTGAAGAATCATGTATGTGAAATAAAAAGGTTTGCCATGAGAGTTTCTTTTGCAGTGATTATGGAGGAATGCAGTGATTATTTTCTATTTAATGGAGTATAAACAGAGTGTTACATCATTGTTTTCAATATATTTCAATTTGTTTGCATACCAATGAGATAGACAATAAATATAATGCCAAAGAGGAATGATGGTGCTGAGGGGCGGACCTGGAGATTGCCCATTTCATTCATATTCCTGTGAGGATTAATTAGAAATTGGAGACCCCCCATCATTTCTAATGGTGATTAAACAACCATCACCATTCCCGAACCCGTGTAAAAATTGTTTTGAGGATTCGCCATAACTATTCTCCTATTCTGTCAAAGTCAAAATTACCTCTCTGTTCGGGACGAAGACGGCAAGACAAAATAATTAAAACATGAACAGTATGCAAATTAAGAAAATTAATTTTGTAAAAGAGAATATATTTTTTTAACAAGATTGTCCCTACATGTGTACTTTATAATGATAGAGAAAAAAATAAAATTTTAATGTGACATAAAGTGAAGATAAAAATATAATTATAAATTAAAAATATTAAATTAAATTATTTTTTTAAATAATAAAAAAATATACCAAATATACTCAATTTTTTTTAAAACAAAGTGAGTAATTCATAGCCACTCATAACAAAATATCTTATGCACAATTAGACATTAGTACAAGGCGGAAGGTAAATGTAGACCAAATATTTATTCACCGCGTGGAAAAATTGACATCTTGGCGATTCCGTGAGGGAAACGTGCAATGTTACAGCAATTCCAACCTACTTGTATGGCCAAACTATTGGAATTATGCCTGGTTTGGTTGGTCCCCTCTCTCGACTTTTATTTCCTATCTTCTTTCCATCCTAGCCAATCACATGTTCACATCCCATCCACATGGGCCCCACATTCGCATCCCCGTCGTCTACTTTCTAGATTCTTTGTTAATTTAATTTTCAGATTTTTTTTTTTAATTATTATATATTCCATTGAACTTGTGTGTTTCAGATTTTTGTGCTTTTTTTTTTTTAATGGATAAAAAAAAAAGTGATAGAAAACTTTTATGATTAACAAGGAAAAAAATATTCTAATGTATTATTGCTGAATTAAATCATGTATTATTATTGTTTAAAACAAAGTGTATCGTTTTATTTTCTTTTTTAATTTTAGTAACCAAAAAGCAAAAATATCCATGCTTTACCTTTATAAGAAGCGCTCTTTATAGGCCTTCCAACACCAGCACAAGCATCACTTCCGCTCCATTTTCTCTATCACCAAGCATGAAGATATCATACCTACCCATGGCTTATGTTCTCTTCTTCTCCTTCCTCATCGCCTTATCATCGGCAGCCGACCGGTCCATTATCAACTACGACAAAACCCACGTCACCAACTGGAAAAACGATGAAGAAGTCACGGCCGTGTTCGAGTCGTGGCTCGTCCAGCACGGCAAGTCGTACAACGCCTTGGGCGAGAAAGAGAAACGGTTCAACATCTTTAAAGATAACTACCGGTTCATCGACGAGCATAACGCCGCCGAGAACAAGAGTTACAAGCTTGGGCTGAACCGGTTCGCGGATCTAACCAACGAGGAGTACCGGTCCAAGTACTTGGGTGCTAGGACGAAAGATGCGAGGCGAAAGTTGTCGACGGGGAAGAGTGACAGGTACGAGGTTCGTGTCGGTGATAGTTTGCCGGACTCCATTGATTGGAGAGAGAAAGGTGCTATAGCTCCGGTTAAAGATCAAGGAAGCTGTGGTGAGCTTTCCTTCTTTGCTTTTTAATATTTTTTTTTTTTTTTTTTATAATTATATTTTTAGAATTTTGGAATTTTAATATTTACTGTATATATAAAGCTCTCTATATAATATGTACAGTATAATTTTACTAACATAAATATAATATTCTAAAATGAATCTGCAGACCGTAATTTGGAAATATATATATATATATTTTTTCTGACTTACATAAATATAGAGAAAAATATATGGTAAAGTGGTGTATGGAATTAAGGGGTTAAATTAGTTCAACTTTCGTTTAAAAAAATTGTTTGATTTAACGATCGAAGTTTAAATTAGACCATCTCTCTTTAATAACAAAATAGTATTGTAGTATTAAATATTTTATTATTTTAAAAAGTTAAAATTCGATTTGTCAGAAGTTCGTTCAATTAAATCGGTGAGAGTATTTTTCTTTTTTGCACCAAAATAAAATAAAGTATTTCTCTTTTAATTACGATTTTTTGGGGGGTAATAGTTAAGTTTTAATGACAAATCCTTCCAATTCTTTAGGGGTTTTTGTGGAATAGTATTATATGTTTCCAGCACCTGTTGGGTTGATTCATAGGCATGTGTTGCTTTGCGAACTTTAGAATGTTTAGATATTTTTATGTGTGAATGAATATTCATTCCTACGCTAGATACTCTTACCGTATGTGATACAGTGATACGTCATGCGTGAGGTCATGGTCCTTTTGACCTTGGCGGTTACTGGAGTAGTGTTTTTTACTCCCATGTGGTTATGGATGCATATTTATTGGCTGGCTGTTAGCTCCTGTCACTTTACATCATCGCCTAATTCAGGACCAAAATAATAAGTATAATAAAATGAGAGATTAATTTATTTTATGGAGTACTATTACCTTAGTACTTGTATTTCATTCATAAGACCTTAATCAATAAAATGAAATGAAATAAAATATTCTGCTTATTATATATATTTACAATCCTTTTTCACGGGGAAAAGTTAAAAAGATCAATTACGGTATGACATTCATGGCGAGATGGATGGTAGTAGTTTGTGTGATGCACTAAGCTTTAGAAGGTGAACTGCAGGAGATACTCTGAATTTTTTTCTTTTCTTTTATAATTGTGATGATTAGGCATTTTAGCCAGTTATTCTGGTTTCTCAAAATTTCTTCTCTCACCACCGTCATGGGCTTATCAACTTGATTTTGTGAATTACTTAATGACTATCAAAACATCAGTAAATTAAATTAATCTTAAATTATTTTTCTTTCTTTTTTTGGGAAAAAATAAATAAATTTGGGACAAAAGCAATGATTAAACGAAGTTCGAAGTTCTTGTTCAGTGTGTAAGTACACCTTTGAGTGATTTATTCTCTCGTCTTATATGTGTATCGTGATTTACTGATTTTTGGATTATAATTGACTTTAAATGAAGGGAGCTGTTGGGCATTCTCGACTATTTGCTCTGTTGAAGCAATCAACCAAATAAAGACCGGGGAATTGATCACATTATCGGAGCAAGAGTTGGTTGATTGTGATAGAACATACAACGAAGGTTGCAATGGAGGTCTTATGGACTACGCCTTTGAGTTCATCATTAAAAATGGCGGCATTGATTCCGACGCTGATTATCCCTACACAGGCTGGGATGGCCAGTGCGATCAATGGAGGGTCAGTATCACATTTTATTTAAAAGACTTTATTTATTAATTTTAAAAATTTTCTTTTTGGGTAAATCATTTAAAAGACATTTATGATAATGGACACGTAATCTATAAGAAAAAAACATGTGTATCTTATATTATGTCATTTGATTTGCAGAAAAATGCAAGAGTTGTCAGCATTGATTCTTATGAAGATGTTCCCTTGTTCAATGAGAAGGCATTGCAAAAGGCTGTGGTTAACCAGCCTGTCGCCGTTGCTATTGAAGGCGGTGGCACGGATTTTCAATTCTACGACTCGGTAAATGCCATAAATAATTGTAATGATTAGTACTAAAATAAAATAAATTCATATAAATTGACTGAGAAAATCGTTGAGGCATCTCTAAATTTGGAACTGAATGACTTAGCACAATTATTTGATTGTACCTCGTTTAATTTTAGTATTGTTTTCTTGGTGGTCATTTTAGGGTATATTCACCGGGAAGTGTGGGACAGACCTGGACCATGGCGTAGCTGTTGTTGGCTATGGTACAGAAAGCGGCAAAGATTACTGGATCGTTAGAAACTCGTGGGGTTCAGCCTGGGGAGAGGAGGGTTACATTCGGATGGAACGCAATATAGCTAGCTCGTATGGAATATGTGGAATTGCAATGGAACCATCTTATCCGGTGAAGAACGCCCCAAACCCTCCGAACCCTGGTCCATCTCCTCCGTCTCCTGCGTTAAAGCCTGAAGTTTGTGATTCTTACTCGAGTTGCCCGGCCAGCACCACCTGCTGCTGCGTCTTCAAGTTCTTAGGTGATTGCTTTGAATATGGATGCTGCCCGCTCCAAAGTGCTTCTTGCTGTGATGATGGCTATAGTTGCTGCCCCCATGATTACCCTGTATGCAATGTTTATGCAGGAACCTGCTCAATGGTAAGTCCCCAACCTAGTCATATTCATTACTTGATTGTCTTAAAAAGTTACAGTAAGACGCCTAGTGATTTGAGTTGAGTGAGGCATGTTTTCAATTCATGACATGTGGCAAATCACTTGGCTCAACGCTGCAGGCCATTATGTATACCGTTGTACCAAGTCACACCTTTATCCATAATAACTTAAGACCTTATTTGTTATAATTAATTAGTTATAAGTCAAAAAAAACAAAAAAGCGAGATTATGGTAGATCACGTGGTAAAATGCATTTTAACCCTGTTTTTCTTTTTCTTTTTTCCCTTTCCACTGTATTTTGATTTGGCTGCACACTCCTTTTGTAACAGAGCAACAACAACCCGTTAGGAGTGAAGGCAATGAAGCGCATTCTTGCTACACCCAACGGCCAACAAGGGAGGAAAGAAAAGAGAGTCAGTGCTCAATAAACCATCTGCAGATAAATGGCGATGGGGAAAATGCAGAAAGTGGAAGAAAACGGCTTTTGATGATCTCTCTGGTACGCGGCTAAGCGCCATGGTTGATTGTTTGACACCATCTGCAGATTTGTTTAGTGACGTGTGTTTCAGTAATTTCATTTGAACAACTAAAGGATTAAACTCTGACTAATCCTATTATTATGTATATATTGTTTAAAATTTCAGACGTAAGGTTTCTCTAAACTAATTTATGGTGGTTAATAAAGAAAGGTAAATTTACGATATGGAATCATGTATGACGAAAGCAGGAGCATTGCATTTTATGTTTAATTATAATACAAATGAGCATTTCGTTGTTTTACTTGCTAGCGTTCCTTCTAATTGACGAGTCTGAATTTTTTGTTATATATTTTTTTATTACATTTTATATAAAACTAGTACATAAAACTAGTACAATTATCCGTACAATGTACGGACCAAAATTATTTTTCAATTATACTTATTTATAATACAATTAATTAAATTTGATAGATACAATTGTGGTATATCTCTAACATAAAATATTAATAATAATAGCAAAATAAAATAGTACAAAATGTGAAATAGTACATATGTGAACAACCTGGAAGAAGTAGAGCACATTTAATTGCGTCAATCAAATTCCTTTTAAATACATCTGAATTTTTCAAACTATTATCAAAATTTTGTTTTAGAAAAAAGAAAGAAAAAGAATACCTAATTACTCGACGTGACAATTTCATTTGTTTATAACTCCAAACAATTTGGTTAGTCTAGAAAAAAGTTACGGGAAATTGGTGATAAATTAGGTTTAAGGCATATATGATATACATATGATATCAACAACCAAATTACTTCATAACTGAAACAAAAGATGATTAAAACACCTAATTACTTTATTAATGTGACAATTTCATTTATTTTTTAACTTCACACAATATATAAATATGATAGATATAGCTATACAAATAATTACTATTCCAAGAATTTTGAGTCCTTTATAAATTAAAACAAAAATGAACATAAAAAGATTAGTTATTAAAGGAAAAGAAGTTAAAAAAAACACACATTTATTTCTCCAATAGATCATTTTAGAATTAAATAATCTATCAACTTTAAAATTGCAAATACAGTACATAAACTAAAAGGTCCATGAGAGCTTAGTTTAACAAATCTAAAATAAAAGTATAAATTGAATCAATAAAAAATAATTTGTACTATCCTTACCTCGCTTAAGCCGGGGGCTTGAAGGAAAATACTTGCACACTCTTTCCCTCGAGCCCTCAAGTCCTTGATAGAAAGAAAAATTTATTTATTTATTCGCTTATTTTTTTTTGCTAAGTTAGAAAGGTTATGTTTCTTCTTTTTAATTACAAAAAAAATATTTACTACTTCCGTATGATATGGTCCCCGATTGGAAAGTAGATGGTTCCCATTTGTAAAGTCTACGATTTGTTAAGTCCCCATTTGTAAATGTAAAGTTGATACCTTTTGTACTAATTTGTTTAATTTTTCATTTATTTGCATAATGTAAATGTAAATATGATACTTTTTGACTTTATTTGTTTAATTTTTCATTATTTTGCAGAATGTAAATGTAAAGTAAAGCTGATGCCCTTTGTCCTTATTTGTATTTTTTATGAATTTGAAGAATATCAATGTAAAGCTGATACCTTTTGTCCTCGTTTGTTTAATTTTTATTTTTTCATTAATTTGTACAATGTCAATTCATGCAGTACCGTATTATAGTGGCAAACTAGTTGAAGAACCGGTTCATAACTATAGAGGTGGCCATATCACTGTAGTTGAGAATGTTGATATGGATAAGATGTCCATGGTGGGTCTAAATAGTTTCCATGCTGACTATTTCTCAGCTGAGATAGATTTCTATTACCTTGTTATTGGTTATGAGATTTGGGAGAGTGGAATTCTTCCACTTGTAACTGATAAAGATATATTGTGTAAGAACATAATAATTTCAATATTTTATAAAATTTATTTATTGTAAACAATATGATGTTGGTAGAGATAAATAAACTATAAGATCATAAGTGCAAATATTTTCGACAAATAAATATCAACGTTGGCTTTAGAGAATAATTGTTCTCGAATGATGCGTCGCATAACATAATTGGGATATTAAATAGGATATTAAATAGATATATTTAGGTTTTTAACTTTAATTAGTATTTAAATTTATTAGTAATTTGAAATTATTAGATTCTCATATAGTGCTTTATTTTGTGGGAATGAAAGCCGAGAGTCTTAAATTATTGGACCATCTTAGAAAGCTCTATTTTGTCATACTAAAACATGAGAATTCAAAATTATTAAACTCTCTAAGAGAGTTTCGTTTGTTACTGTATTTATATATTAATATAGATTGTCATGTAATATTTATTTTTTATTTAAAAAATTAATAAAATTAATTTAAATAGATCACTATAAATTGATAAATATACACAAAATAGATCAGTATAAACTTGATGGGTGTACACAAAATCTAAGATAGGGCAGGAAAGAAATTGCAAGAGGATATCTGATTTATTGGTTAACTACCCACTTATTTATTACTCTCTTTGTTTCAAAAATAATAATATTTTATTTTATTTTTAAATTAAGACTTAATTAAGTTTATTAGACAAATTGAAAGTTCAAGGTTCAACGATAAAAGTTAAATTTGTTTGGTTGCAAGTTTATACAATGTCTAGTAATTTATAAAAGATAAAAAATATGTGCACATCAATTGTTAAGACTGTAACTAAAATCAAACGATTTAAAATTTATTCGAGATCGTTTGATTAAAAATTCGATTTAAGCTTGATTTGAAATATTATGAGTAAAATATGAGTACATTTTAAAGATTGATAAATTATTTAGATCTTATCAAATTATTTTTTTTGTATTGATAGTCGATGGTATTCGCTCAAAAATTTCAAATTACTCGGGTTTGATTCGTATTCAGTCTTGATTCAATAGCTAAACGAGACATATACAAATTTCATTTAAAATTCATTAAATATACGAGTAAAATCTGAGTACGTTAATATTTGACTTGATTCGACTTGTTTACACCCCTATCTATTATACATTTATTGTACATAAAATAATACAAAATATCAAATTTCAATTTAAATAATAAAAATGTTCATTTTTATTTTAATTATATTACCCATTGTATGATGTTTTATTAAAATAGTATACAATAGATATATAATAGATGTGTATGTAAAACTTTTTATAAAACTTAAAAAAGATAACTTTTAGTAGACTTTAAAAAATATATTCAAAAAACTGATGTTACTATCATCCAACTTAATATTTTTTTTTGCTGCAGTGAAATTTAACTGGAAACTTAATTTGGCAAGGGGTACAAAGCAGACCCAATTCAATAGGCCACGTAGACGTTTTGTTATGAAGATATACACGATATAACTATTGGTAAAGAATACACACACCACTTGATATATTAGTAAGATGATGAGCTTTCATATATCCCGTCTGAGTAGGTCACTTAGAGAACATTTTGTATCTATTCTAACATTATAGAACTTAAATAATTTCTTTAAGAATATAAACTGGCTATCGACTGCCTCTAGTAGCATGCATTCCAGAAAACCAGAAAAGAAAACAAAAATGAAACTGGGATATGAATTTCTACATTCAAAAGTGGCTGCTTGCAGAATTACATTGAGCCGTTTAGTAACTCTCCTCCTGTCAAAAGTTGCATGGTAGGTAACAGATAGCCCCGATCCACCAAAAGAAGACTAAAAGGAGCAATTTACATATAAAAAAGTTGAGAACTTCGTAATGAATCCTTACAATTGCTTCTGCATCTCTGGGGAGTTCCTGCTTAAAATATCTCTAATGAAACTTGTAGCCTAAACATATGTGTGAATTCATTATTAAAATGTTCAGTTACTTGAATCCTCACGGCCTCACAGGTTCTTCCGTATCATCAATGGAAGCTGCTTTCTTCCCAGTGTAACGCTGAGAAAAGGAAAAGAAAAAATAGTAAGACCTCAACACTGAACTAGCGTACGTTAACATGCCACCACATTCAAGGGCTGAACTAATCATGATTTCCCTTAATTAGAAAAAGGTATACTGTCACAATTTCATTATCGTGCGACCACATTCCATTGTTGAACTAACCACTCTTTATGTTTATGCGTTATTAAGGCAGGAAAATATATCGTTAATATCTGCAAAATTTTCAAATAACGCTCTTTTTGTAGAACGAACGTAGAAATGGGAAACGCCTACTAAGTACCATAATGCACATGGATACTAGATTTACCTGCTTGCCAAAGGAGAAGGGGACATATCTGTATTTAATCATGTGCATGATCTGCCTCTTCATTGTTGAAATGAAGAGCACAATCCAATAGAACAATAGAATCGGCCAAAATACAGGCACGTCAAAGACACTGAAGAACGTCAGCACAAAAGCGATACAGAACGCTTTCGTTATTGAGTACCTGTTGTAGTAAAGATTAACCAAGAAATATTAGTCAATCTTAGTTGAAATTTATGGTGCATGATAAATATGATATGGAACATTTGCCTTCTCATATCATGATGGTAACTATTCTAGCCGTAAAAATCAGATTACAATAAGCAATTTATTGACAATCTAATTATTCAGTATATTGTATTTCAACCGATTTGCTTGAATGACTTCCCGCAAGTTCAGAAAATTTATTGAATGACAGCACAATCTATGATATGAGAAGTAACCCCGAGAAGTAGGAGATGACTGAATGCTTGGGGACCAAACCTTATATGGGCTTTCTCATATGAGAATTAGATGTAAATTATCATATTACTATTTGCAATTTATATGGCTGAATACTTTGGGACCAATGAATTAAAGCATCCTGCCTTCTTATCTCGGCTTTCTCACCATCTCAAAATATAGGCAAAAAAAGGAAATACAGGAAATGTTATTACTAAAAAAGGTGACAATGCTTTTTCCGAATAAATTATATGATCCGATCTTTATTTATTACTCCCACCGTCACAAATTATAAGAGGATTTCCCTAAAAAGTTAGATATTAGGAATGGTATTAAATATTTATCCATTCAACTCAAAAATTAGAACAACTCACTATATATAGATTATCCACGCAACTTTTTATTTATATTCTTTCTAGGCATTGGAACTGGCAAGCTTAATATGGAATCATGACATTTGAACTTAAAAGCACATGTTTAATCTGAAAATCGAAGTGCAGGCACCACCACTTAGGCAGGTGAGAGTATGAGAAATCTAACCTAATGCCTCTATACAAATTGTGGTAGCACAAATAAGACGACTTGTGCAGAGGCAGAACCATACAAGGGCAATGCCCTCCCTTGAATGCTAATATATACTCAGCACAATGACATAGAATTGACATAGCTCAGGTGGTAAAGTATTTCATAACCAATCAATTGGTCAACAGTTCCAATCCTGTCAAATGCTTTTTATTGCTTAATTTTTTTACCTTTTTTAAACTACTAATAAAAAGAAATGCAACAAGAAAGGCTCGAACTGAAGCTTCCAGATTCAAAGTGAGAGAAACAACTGCTTCACCACAAAGAGATTTCAATGTGAAAATTCCCCAATAATATCTTTATCGCGTGATAATAATTTTCCTTCTTTCTTTCTTTCTTTCCTTCCTTTTTTTATTTCTATGTAAAAATTTTGCCCTCCCAAAAATTTTAGTCTGGGTCCGCCACTGGACTTGTATATCATTTAACGTAACATCAGCCCCTTCTGGCCCTATATACTCTATTTGTTCCACAAAAAGAGCCTTATTTCTCTTCTTTTTTTTTGTTTCACAAAAAGATTTTGTTTTGATTGATGATAGTATAAAATAACAAAATGTCCTCAAGATTACCATGACATTTAAACTGCCATACCACCACAAAACCTAAAAATTCATTATTTTAGGATGAACATAGAATGATAGAATGAAAATGTATTCTTAATACTCATGAATTTTTCAAATAGTAATCTTTTTGTGGGACAGGGGGAGAATTACTTAAGAACGAAACAGAATCTATTGCCACCACTAGCAGATAAATACTTCTGTGCACCATCTTTAAGGTATTAGGAGGCATCTCCTAATACCTTCAAAATAATTGACCTCACAAAGCCCTTGTCAGTTGCCCAACAATCCCATCAGCCCTAAACCTCCTTAATAAGGATATATACTACTGTATCTTTTATCTTCAACTTCTTCCTCTAAATATTAGAAGCACTTATACTTTTGTTTAATACCCTAATGTGACAAACAGAAAAATAAAAAGCGCTTGATCAAGAAACTAAGCTTCTGTAGTCACAAGATTAACCCCCATTTCTTTCAGAAAGAATCAACCTTTTAACCCCTATAGTAGCATATAAAAAGGATGAGTAATACATGACGCAAATTAAAGAAACTAAATTTTTCATGGAGAGAGTTTTTATGATAAAATTGTCTAAGTGTATTTATAATGACAGAGAAAAAGAGATAATTTTAATATGATATAAATCGAAGTTAAAAAAATAATTATAAATTAAAAAAGATAAATAAATCATTTTTTTGGGACAATGAAAAGGGTAATTGCGCACATTATTTTAGGACAGAAGAGTACTAATTTGTTAAGAAATAAGCATTATTCTTCAAATTCTTGAAGACACAAAAAACACAATGCCAAATAATGCAGTAATTGTTCTTCCAAAAGAAAAATCAGTTCTTGAAATAGCATTAGGGATAAAATGGGAAAGTACCAGAACTTAAATTCGGGAAGGCGGCGAACGAAGGGTCGGAATTCGTCCGATCCGCGGGTGGGCAGACCGGGGCCATCCTGGATTTCCGGATCCACCTGAGGAGAGAGAAACGCAAGAAACAGCTGGAGGATGTAGATGCCTAGGCCATAGGTGATGATATAAAATCCTTGGATGAAGTAGACGCGTAGGGCGTAGATGAAGACTACGCCGGAGAACGCGATCCAACGGCGTAGGATGTGCGGGGTTGATTTGTCGAGGAGGTGTTGGTAACGAAGGGATGCGGTGTAGCTCCACTGAGATAGTGCGTTTGCCGGAGAATCGTCGCCGGTGCCGAGATTCATGTTTCTTTTATTTATCTCTCGGTTATTTTCTCTCTCTTCCTGTTATTTTGCGTAAATGGAGAGGAAGGAGAGAGAGCATAAAGAGATATGTTTTTATTGTCTAATTATCTTGAAATTCAGATGATCTACCAGCATTTATTTTATGTGCCCAAAGCCCCAAATCTTAAAATTATTTTTAAAGGAATGACTTTTCATAAGACTAGATAAAAACTTTCTAGTGTTGTAATTATTATAATTATTTTTATTAAAATATTAAAAAATAAAATAATAATTTATGATTTATAAACAAAAAGTTATATAATTTTTTTAATTTAGCTTCATAAATATTATAAATTATTTAAAAATTAATATAAGTTACAATACTCACTATATTCTAAAAAGAATGAGTATAGATACCTTTTTCATCGTCTAAAAAAGAATGACTTATTCTATTATTTTTAGTTTGTACTCCATCTGTTCTGAATTATATGAAACGTTTAACTTTTCACGGAGTTTAAGAAAGTTGTTAAAAAGATGATAAATACCATTTTTATCTTTCTAACCAGAAACAATACTTTCGAGATTACAAATTTAAATTTAGACATGGTATTCCAGCTTGTAACTCCACTTCTTTTTATGCCGGTGTTACTACGCTTCCTTTCCTACGCCTGCTGTTCTCTACTCCAAACTTCCTGCTAGTGTTGTTCATTCATATGAAACTTCTTCTTTTCTTGTAAAACTACTTGTGGACAGTCTAATTATCTATATTGCAAGAATCAAGTCAGCCCAACTTGATCAACTTTGACGCTTTCTACTTGTCGGGCAGGTTTTCCCTCCTTTTGACAGGGACTCTTTCTTCCCCTATGGCCGTAGAGATACTGGTCCCCTCCTTCTTCTCTAAGGTGGGAACCCGAAAGCATCTACCATTTCCTTGTTAAAGTACCCAAGCGGTCGAGAAGGAAGTATCGGCGAGAAAATTCTGATAAGAAAGTGTTTAAGTAAAGGAGTCTCCGTTCATCCTTAATCCTTTGGTTAGGGTAGCTGGCAAAAGGAAGAAGAGAGCAATAAATTGGTCATGTGCAAATATAATCCAATTCATAGCATTGATTTAAATATTTTCACCTAATTCCTAAAATCAATTAATATTCACCTATGTCTAATTAATATTTTTAAATTAATCCTAAAAGGTTATCTAATACTTAAATAAATTGAGCACTTAAAACCGATTAATATTCACTTATGTCTAATTAGTATCTAATTAAGTTTGTCTAGGCACGCTCTCTCTCTATTGTTGAAATCCGTCTAACAATTTTTAGAACAATAATTCATAATACTCTCGACTGCAATATAAACTTAGGCACAGGTCCATTTTAAAATTTAAACTGCAAGACCTCAAAGTAAATCACCCAAGTGAAGTTCTTCACAAGCTTATAGGACGTCGTGACATCAAGATCTGCCTATTCTACCCTTCTCTTCCCCCCCCCCCCCCCCCCCCCATCATCTTGTAAATTCAATGGTAGCACAAAAAAGATGTTCCGCGGAAGCACTATTTTAAAAAAAAAATTACTTTTTTATTTTTCGATAAATGTGGGCAATAATTTTCTTAGTAATATAAGTAAGGTCTATCTATCAAACGTTACTTATGATAGAATCGTAGTCCATCCCTTTGTCTGAAGGAGTGATTGTCCATGACTATTCATCTCTTGTCAATCAGTATTAAGAAGATTTTATAGAAACATAAGAGACATTTTCGAAATTCAAATTATAGAATTATTATATATTATTTAGTTTTAAATGAAGGTTTTGATGTATCTTGGAGGCAATTTTCTTGGCAAATTATATATAAATGGTGACAGATAATGATTTTGAATTCGAAGCTTCAAATTATCTACTTTTTTAAATCCTTGATTTCCTTACTCTATTCTATCCAAATAGAAAATTTCAGCAACGCATGCTTAAATATGTCCTAGTGGGTGGATATTGCTTCAAGGGATTAGTAAGGATATCTTGATTGCTGTCATCACATCTCAAGTCAATGAACGAAGCTAGCAAGGAAATTGAGTTGGCATTTCATTGACATCCTGGCCATTGATTTTTTTATGCAAATTGAGAACAAGAAAGTCTCCTTTTTATGCGTTATTAACTGGAAGCCTGTAACAATTGATTTAGAGAAAAAAAAAAGGAAAAAGAAAAATATACCAGCTTGACGACGACTTCTAGGGGCTACCAAAATCAAAGATATACTACAATACTGTATTTATGTGAAGGTGGGCATATAAACAAACTAGCATTTCACTATGGTTTAACAAATTATGGATAGTCAACTTAACTGCACATGCCATGGCCACCAACCAAGTTGCGAATATCCTACCAAGTGTTGAATACTTCTGCATCTGTCTCTTCAACAATTAAGTTCAATGCGAATGCAATATAGTTAGTATATATACTAATATTTTGATAACTTCGTTTTAATTGAAATTGAAACCCACGGCTTAGAGTCCAAAGTCAACTCTCATTAGGCTCCATGAATCCTTATATATGAACTTTAAATTTCAACTAAGCAGGATACAAAGCTCCAGTCATGGTAGGTGCTCCCATCTCAGCTTCTGGAGCTCAAGGCCAGTCTTCTCAGGCCAATGGTAAATTTATTTATATATTTCTTTTTCCCATTCGGACTACGTATTTTTCATCATTAAGTAATCCTGCTTTTATCTAACACACATACTACTAACTATGTTTCCAGGTAATGGAAGCAATGCAAAATACGCGGCAGCAGGAACGCCATACGCAACACCCAATCAACCACTTTCGACAGTCCAACCATCAGCTCCTTACGCACCAGCCCCCGCAGGGTACCCTGTTCCCACACCTCCGAAAAATGTTACACCTAATTCCGCCGCACCGTCTCAGCAGCAGCCCCCGTTGCCTCCAGCATCAACGGGATCTAGTACTGCTTATCCCACGTATTCTACTACACCAACTGCAACTCCATACCCTGCTAATAGCGCACCTCCTAATACAGCTACACCATATGCTGCAAGCCCTTCTGCACCACCGCCTAATACAGCTGCACCCTATGCTGCAAGCCCTTCTGCACCACCGTCTTTCCCTCCTTATACAACACTACCACCACCGGCACCATACGCCCCTAATGTACAAACGCCTTACAATCCTAGTTCCGCAAATCCGCCTACTTATCCTTCCAATTCAGCAGCACCGTATGTGCCCAATTCAGCAGCACCATATGCGCCTAATGCTCCTGCACCATATCCTCCTAATGCAGCAGCGCCGCATCCTCCTAATGCAGCCGCACCATATGCACCTAATGCTGCAGCACCATATCCTCCCAATGCAGGAGCACCTTACCATCCTAATTCTGCAGCACCACACACGCCTAATGCTGCAGCACCATATCCTCCTAATTCAGCATCACCTTATCCTCCTAATTCCGCACCACCATACACGCCTAATGCTGCAGCACAATATCCTCCTAGCGCAGTAGCACCTTATCCTCCTAATTCTGCAGCACCATACCCTCCGAATACGGCAGCACCATATCCTCCTAATCCAGCAGCAGGCCCATCTCCTTACCCTCCATCGCCTTACCCTCCCACTGATCAATCATCTGTATATCCTTCCCAGCCACATCATCCAGGAGGAAAAGGATACCCTCCTGCTCCTCAAGCCTCAAGTCCTTATCCGCCAGGTACACATTTTCTATTACTTTGTCTGTTTCATTCAAAAAAAAAATATTTGCAAATTATTGTTTCTTCCATAATAAAAATTTTATTTTTTATAATGAGAGTATAAAATGACGCAATATCCTCAAATTTATTATAATAATTTTACGGTTATGTCATCACTAACTAGACAAGTGTTAACATATAATAAGATCATATTATTCGAGTTTATAAATTTCATAAGTGAGACTCTTTTTATGGAACATAAGGGTATTATATTACGATCCATTAAGCGATGGATGTGAGTAATTTTCCGCTCCCTTCGTATCCTAGCATTTTTCAGTCACAAGTAATGAAATGGCGTAGACCTAGGTAGCCTTGTGTGTCCTTGTGGATGTAGAATTGCTAACAAAATTTCATAGGTATATCTTGTTAAAGACGTGATCACTTGAAAACAAGGATCGGAGATCAGTAATTTTTCCAAGGTTCATTCACTCATTCTCTGCATTCGTATTATCCTGGTATTTACGACGCACCAAATTCATTCTGAAAGCCTGAAAATTTTGAAAAGATTTCGGAATCTGTGTTTGGTCGACTGGATACATATTATATTGAACTGGAATTGGAGTCATTCTAGTTGAAATTTAATCTGAAGTACTTTTAACTCAGGTTACAGAATCTTTAGCCTCCGAAAACTGGAGGATCTCTTAAACTTCAACATGTTGGTTATGCAGAAAATTAAATAAACTCTATCTTGTTCTTAGCTTGTAATATTTTCGTCTTATTTAATTTACAGCTTCTTCATCTGCTGCAACGTATCCACCAAGTCCATTTCCAGGACTCTATCCACCGTCACCACCTTCATCAACAACAGCCCCACCATCTCCATTTCCGGGACTCTATCCACCACCACCTTCATCGGCAACTCCACCGTCTCCATTTCCAGGACTCTATCCACCACCTCCAGGAGTCTACCCGCCACCACCCTACTAAGATCTTAGTGACCAAAGGTTTCCAAATATGAGAAAATATGCAATCCAAGAATCCCGCATAATTTGTTCAACTGTTGTATTATTTCGGAATTAATTAATTGTGTTAAAACAAATATTTCATATCTCAATTTAAATCACAATCACCTCTATCTTCGGATGTAAAAGCATCAGTACGTACTATTATTATTCAAGCTTTACAATATATTTGTATTTTTTCATATTCATGCCTTACAATTTTCCATACAAGTTTTCTTTTTTTCCTTTACAATATATGTCTCATAAATGAGAGCAGTCGTACTTGCCCCGTTTGGTCAAATGTTAATAAATTATTTGTTAACTGAAATAAATTATAAATTAAAAAATTAATTTTTATTAATTAATTTTTTAAAATAAAATAAATATTATAATTTTTTTAAAATTAACAAAATAAATATTTTTTAAAATAATTTATTTTTAAAAATAAATTCTAATAAATTTCAATAATCTATTCCAAACAATATATTAATTAAGTGGTAACATTTCTCTTGAAGGTCTAGGGTGGGAGAGAAAGACACTCAACATTAAATTCTGTATATGGCGGCAAAGCATAAGGTTCCTTGGGCAAATGTAATTCATGGATGCGTGATAATGCACGAGTTTATGACCATCTCATAATATCTCATATCATATTATTTTATATGTATTTGTTAATATACCTCTTGACGTACATATATTATTCAAAATAATATCTCCCCAAAAAATGCCTGATCCCTCTTATGCTCTTCATCAGATTTGGTTATATAAGTACTTGTATTTTTATTATTAAAATAATTACTAAAATATTGTTATTAAACAAGTTAATTATTAATATTCTTATAAAATTAGTCATTAACTCTCCATTCAATAAAAGAATTTTATTTATGAATTATTCAAAATTAGACATTTTGTGCAACGAAAGGGGTATGATTTATTTATTAAATACTCCATTAGATTAAATTAGTCATCTTTATTATAAAATTTATTATAATTATTACTAATAAGTCTTATTTAGTGTTTTATAGGCAAGGCTGTAGTAAAAATTGTGAATTACTTATTTCTACTGAAGTTTTAAGTTAAAACATTATTTTTACATTATAACAAAGAGAACTTCAAAAAAATAATTTCATAAACTCTTTCGTGTTTTATACGAAGTAATATAACACTTTATAATAGTACTGGGAAATACTACACGCTTTACGTATGGTACTTATAATAATTTTTTTGATTTAACTTTTTTAAAATATTTTTTTAATATGAAAATATATAAATAGATATCTAATAATTTATGGCCCATGTTTTATGTAATATTATTAACTTAAAAAAAAAATCTAAATACCTATTTTTAAATTTTAGTTCTAGTTTTGTAAAAGTGGAAAGAAAAAAGAAAAGTAAAAAAGAGACTCATTTTGTGAAACGAAAGAAATTGGGAAGCAAAATAGTAAAAATAAAAAGGTAATAGTTAGGAAAAAATAGATAAAAGACCAGTTTCTTATGCTATTTATTATCAATACTACTAATTAAATTTAAATAAATCAATATTCATGATCTAAAGTTGATATTTATTATAAACCATATTCAGTCATATCATATTTCAATTAAAAAAGATAATAAGTAAATGACTTTATCTAAATTAATATCTAATAGGAAGAGATTATTATTACTATTAGGTGAAGAGTGAAGTAATTCTTATATATGAAATATTAATAAAAAAATTATAAAAAAAAAACCACATAGAATTTAAAATTAGTGTTAATAACAAAAGTGTACCCTAGTAACTTCTTAATTGTATTCCTCAATGTATAGAAAGTGATAAACTGCTCCCTAACGTTTTTTGAAAAATAAAAGTGTCTCATTCCATTAGTGTGTTTGATGGAATACATACAGTTTGACTAAATATTTTAGTACTTTGATTGTAGCTATACTTTCATAAAATTATATTTTTAATATTTAACTTTTTTTCTTTACAAATGCTAGCTCTTATATTATGAAATCAATGAAGTATATTTAGTACTACATCCGTTCAAAAATTAAATATTTTGGTAAATTTGTGAATCCTAAATTCAAATTAATATAAATTCATTCAAGTGCTAACGTGAAAAAAATAATAATTAGTATATTTTGAAATATAAAAACATTATTGACTTTAAAAAATGAACTTATAACACTTTAAAATTTAAAATTACTTGATTTTCTTTATTATAGTTAATAGAATTGTCAAGATCTTTGTAACACCCAATGATCTAAACACACTGGCCCAATAGTACCAACCAAGTTCACTGACCCAAACACACTGACCCAAGAGTACCAACCAAGTTCACTGGCCCATTATAGACCTGACCAAAAAACTTAAGTTATTATGTACTCTTTCAAATTCGGGACAGAGTATCACAATCTTCTCCACTTAAATATTTGACGTCCCCATCAAGCACAAACACAAATCAAATCAAATTCCGAACAGTGTAACCACACTTCCGGCCAAGTCATAATTTTGATATTATTTGTAACGCCCTAATATCCAAACACACTTGCCCAAGAGTACCAACCAAGTCCCCTACCCCACCACAGGCGTGACCCAAAAACTTAAGTTATTAGATACTCTTGATAGTGAGCTAAAGTCTATATAAGACAATTACTACTCTCAAATTCAACCGATGTGGGACGGAGTATCACAATGAACAATTTGAAAAATATTATCAGTTATAAAAAATAATATTCTCAAAAATCTAATTGAATTACGTTTATTTGAATGTGAAAATGTTCCTAACTAACTTTTCGAAAGTCACTAATGCGATTATACTTTAGAATATATGTAATAGTATATTTAGATAGTTTATAATATGATACTTTATAAAGTCAATGTATACCTATGGTCAAAGTACTAAAATACTTAGTCAACTGTACGTATTTCATCTAACATACTAACGGAAAGAGACACTTTTATTTTTCAAAAAAACTTTAGGTAGTAGTTTGTCACATTCTATACGTTGGGGAATATAATGAAAAAGTTGTCAACTTTGTGGTACACTCTTGTTATTAACCTTTAAAATTATTTTTAATTTTGAAACATATTAAGTATTAGTAATACGATAGAAAATAAATCATTACTCTTAGGTGTATAGTATAGTCTACTAAAAAAAGGTGCAGAGTATTGTAGTACTTTCTCTATTTTTAATTAAAAATACATATGTCTTTGTAAAATCTAAAATTTTAAATTTTAAATTAATTAATATTTTTAATTAATATTATAAAATATATACAAAATACTACTATTATGTATCATAATGTTTATTTATTTTTACACTAAAGTGTATATACAGATGACGGGTGGAGAAAGGACAACCATAAAAAAGAAAAAAAAAGGCCAAAACACAGACAAAAAAGTTCGTAAAATATAAATTTGACAATTTATTTATTTTATTTTAATTAATATTAAAATTATTATAACAAATATTAACAATAATAACTATTGAAGAATGTTGAGAGGAAAAAAATTAAAAGATGAAATAGTTATAAATCGTGTCTACATCGTCTTATTTCAAATTATAAATTTGAATTTAAAGTAAATTTATTTTAATTTAATTTATGTTAAAGTCAATGTTATAAACTATATATAAAATACTATTTTGCTCACATTTTGAAATTATTTTATTTTAATTAATATCAAAATTAATATAATAAATATTAACAATAATAAATGTTAAAGAATGTTGAGAGAAAAAAAAAGATATTAAAAGACAAAAGAGTTATGAATTGTGTCTACACTTTCTTATTTCAAATTATAAATTTGAATTTAAAATAAATTTATTTTATTTTAATTGATATCAAAATTATTGTTATAAACAAAATATAAAATACTATTACATTCAAATTTTAAAATTTTAACAAACTTATATTATAATTTAAAATTTATCTTTATAAAAATATGTTAAAAAAATTAAAAAAAAAACAAAAAACAAAATAAGCTACAGGTGGCAACTAATCAGGCCTGTCCTAAACATCTAAATTATCTTTTATAGGCCTGTCCTAAACATCTAAATTATCTTTTATAGAAAAGAGGTAGATAAGGGTTCGTTTGGTACAACTTATTTGAAAACAAATTATAAATTAATAATTAGATTATTAAATAAGTGATTAATTTTATTTGGTGTAATTTTTTAAAAATAGATTATTAAATAAATTTCTGAAACTTAGTTTTTTAGAAGTGATTATTATATGTTTTACCAGTTTGTACAATCTAAAAACAACTTATTGAATAAGCTGAAACAAAGAAAACGCTGAAGTAATTATAATCACTTCCAAAAGCAAAACCAAACAGACACTATATATACTTCCTCTGTCCCATTTATATGGCAATATTTGTCTTTTTTAGACGTTTCACATTATTAAAACATATCTAATTTGAAAATTTTAATAATGTTAATTATCTAAATTACTATTACTTTATCAAATATGGCTCACCACTTCAATTATTATTCCCCTATTTAAAACTATAATATTAATATTATACTCTACCACTTTAATCACTATTTTTTTTTTAAATTATAATATTACTATTTCAATAATTATTCTCACTTTAAAATTATAAAATTAAACAAAATTTTTAAATTTTATAAAAAAATCAAAATATTACAATTCAGCTGTGACAGAAAAAATATATATATACAGACAGATTGTGCCGTAAGAAAGGAGTAGCACTTATGAGAGATAATAGAATGGGTTAAGGGCGCAAAAGTCACGCACTTCAAAGTAGAAAGTCCAGCCCAGTACAATTATTTATTTATCGGCCGTGGTTCAGTTCACCAAGGAGTCTCCGGCCCAAAGTCCGAGTGTCTTTAATAGCTTCCCAAATCTTACCAATTACTACTCCATCACTCATTAGCATAGTTGGGCGAGATCCAAATTTCTCTTTTTTATTCTTCGTCCCATAATAAGTTTGGTGGGAATTAATTATGGACAAAATTCCGATGCAATTTCTGGGGATGGACTTCAGCTGTGCGTTTGGAGCCCTAAGCAACGCCCAGTTTCCCGAAAAGGAATGTCTTCTGCCCCTGATTTCCAAGCTTCTCGGCTACGCCATCGTTGCCGCCTCTACCACTGTCAAACTCCCTCAGGTAATACGACTCCCATTTCACTCACGACCCACTTTCCATTCCCAAAATATTTATCCTGTTTGGTTTTGCTTTTTATTTCAATACTTTGTATTAAAGATTGGATCTTTGTTTCTAACCCCCCTTCCACAAAAAAGATATCACATTCTGACTTTACTTTTTAAATTCAGTTTTGCGAAATTCTTAAATGTAAAATTGTTGTCTTCATCTAAGTTTTGAATACAATGAAATTAGTAACTTGTAGTACATTTCAGATTGTTTATAGTAATATGCACAGGTATATTGACTAAAATTGGATTTTAAGATTTTGCAAATTGGACTTCTGAAAGTCAAAATGTGACTCATGGGATTCTTTTTGTGGAACTTATGCTATTGGTTTGATGTTATGGTGTTATAATGCTTGAGCTGTAGATCACTACCCAAAACAGTATATGAGAGAATTCGGTATTCTGCTGATTTCTAATCGTTATGCATACAGTATGATAACTCAATTCTGACGTGCCTTTACTAAGAACTATTCAACTTTGGGTGGCCACATAATGACCATGGGAACTTAATTTTGGTATATTTACTGATTTACATGAAGCTACTCTACCAAACAAGCAGATACTCAACTCATATAACATATGATCATATCTACTATTGATACGTTCTCAACTAGAGAGCTTTGGACCTCGGAAATGTAATTCTTGCCAATTTTTCAGTCTGAGATTACTTGATCCAAGGAAATCACAGTATTTTTTAACTTAATCTCTAGCGTCTAAGATCAAGAGTGGCTATATCTTCTTCATTTCTCCAATAATTGTAATAATTTCCTTATGGTATCCCCTCCCCCCTAACTCCACGGTCCTTACAACTCTTTCCCTTGAAGACTGCCAGAAAGCAACACAAATGATATCAAAAGAAAAGGATAAGCTTCTGTACTCTGTACGAACATTGGGGTGATATAATTGGTTTTACTTCTCTCACAGTATGAGGTCACATAGCTTTGTATAGTATCAGTTGTTTGTTTGTTTCTAAGGTAAAACTTTATTTAGAAGGCCTTGTAAAATAGTGGTCTGGACGTGTTTCCTACTCATAACCATCAAATCTAAAATACTGAGTACGATTGAATAGCGGAATTATGCCATCTGTAGTAATAAGTGCATTTTTGTCGGGGTGTTTGGATGTCCGAAGGCATTTAGACCTCCAAATGCTACAATTGCAAGTTGTCAACCCTAGTAGCCAAATATATCCTTATAGGTGCATTTATCCTTGATGTTGTATTTCATAGCTGTTGATTGAATTGCAGGAGTGGCGCTTCTTAGAGCCAACAATATGTTAAACAACTGATTCAAACTTCTTAGTATCTGTAATTCTATGATTCTATCCCTATTTGCAGATATTAAGAATATTGAAACACAAAAGTGTCAGAGGACTTAGTGTTGTAGCCTTCGAACTTGAAGTAGTTGGTTATACCATCGCATTGGCATATTGCCTACATAAAGGACTCCCCTTTTCAGCTTATGGGGAGTTGGCGTTTCTTCTATTCCAAGGTATATTTTTGGTAGCACTAATTCTGCAATTAATTTCCTTTTTTTTATCCTTTTAACTTGGATTAGAAAATTTTGTGGGTGCTCTCAACACGACTCCTCAAATCCATAATTTTTCCAGTGTCTGCCAGAGCAACCCCATTGCACCATATAACACTTATTTAATTTTTTAATAAGTAACATATGGAGCATTATGTATTGATAAAACATCAGGGTGGCTCCAGTCAAACGTATGATCCATAGGTCATCTAAGAAGAAAGCGAAAAATCCAGTGACGATTTAAAACCTAGGCATCTGTTCTTGTGTCTGATTTTTGAACACTACATTCTTGAAATCTAAATTTGGAATGCTAAGTTTGGAAATGTCAGACGAAGTATATCCAACAACAGCTTGGTGCTTCAAAAGCTTAAAATCTGAATTCACTAAAGTTGATGCTTCTATTTATCTCTTCTTGCTCAAGGCTCTAACGTGTGTGTGTCTTATGATGCAGCTATAATTTTAGTTGCGATCATCCACTATTTTTCTCAGCCTATGGGGAAAGCAACATGGATTCGGGCACTGCTGTATCCTTCTTGCTCGCTGGCTTAGATTATTTTTTGCTTGATTTTATGTATACTGGTAACTTGTTGTCCTCTAATTGTTCAGAGATTCTCACTTTGTATGAATAAGATAGTTTGTCTTCATTTCCTTACTAATATAATATAGATACTGTGGTGTAGCACCGACCGTTTTAGCTGGTCAAATTGATCCCATTCTCTTTGAAGCTCTGTATGTAAGTGGCAAAACTCTCTATCTGGTTTGCAACTATTCAAACATGCAACACCTTTTCTTCTCTCTGTTAGGATCTATTGTATGTCTAAAGCTTCTACTGTCTGATCTGATTTATTTCAGGCATCCCAACATGCAATTTTTTTCTTCGCCCGGGTCCCACAAATTTGGGAAAACTTCAAGGTAAACTTACTCTTTTTCAACTTACTCTTTTTCACTTAATGAGTATTTGTCGCTGAAGGAAGAAAAAAATATTCTTATTTGATGCCCTCTCGCTCCTATAAAATACCAAAAGAGGGTGAGATTGAGCACTACGTTCATGTTTCATAGATGTGTTGTTATCTTGAAAATCATAACTTCTACAACAAATTTAAGACGTTTGAACAACAAATCTGGAGTAACACTGTTTTCCTTTTTAATATTGTGTTTTTTTGGGATAAGTAATTAACAATTGTTCTTATATTAATGACGATTGATTCCTTTGGTTGAGCAGAACAAAAGTACGGGGGAGCTCAGCTTTTTAACCTCTTTAATGAATTGGGTGGGTTCCGCAGGTTAGTTGACCTTATTAAGGATTAGTATGCATAGTTATCAAAACCGAATTGGGCAATTTTTTTGAACTGGTCAAGGCACTGGTTTAATGGTTCAACTGGTTCAACCGTTGGTTTAACCGGTTGCCCCAAATTTTTAATTTTAATAATAAAATATATTTTATATGTTAAAAATATAATATATTTAATATAATCACGCATTTAGCCTAAAAACTTAATCAGTCAATGTCTTATATTTTAAAGCGAAAAGGTTTCATTCTGTTAGTAATCAAGTATTTAACTATAAAGAAATGATTTTTATTTTTATTTTTTATAACTACATCATAATGAACTATTTTGAATTAGAGAATAAATGAAAAATAGCCTTAACTAATGGAATAATTTGTTTATTGTGGGCATATATTCATTACCAAAGAGAGTCCAAGACCACATATACTCCTATTTTATTTAATTTTATTGTACATATATTTTATTTAGGTTATACATGTACTGCCCCATCTTTTGATAAAAGAGTCAAAAGCTATTTCTGTTTCCCACCGAATCACTCTCTCTCTCTGTCTCTCGCCATCTCGTTTCTCATGCAGTATCTAATAATAGCTTAATTCATTTTGAAGTGTCTCACGAAACCATAAGGTTTCATTGAGAGTAGACTGAAACTCAAATTCATTTTGTGTTTAGAAGCTCAATTCATGTTTCAAGTAAAGCGGATCTGAAATAACAGATCTCGAATTTTGAATCTGAATTCTGCAACTTATTTATAGTACCCAGACCGGGCAGCTTTTGCACAGTCCAATTCACCTATTTTGGCGAAAAATCGTCAGGTTCGGGCAGCTTGATCTGCGGTAAATCTAGTTTGTCAGATTGGTTAAGAGCCTGGTACCCGTGGGATCGGTTGAACCGGCCGGTCCAATCTGGTTTTAGTAACTATGCCTGTATGGTTATAGCAAAAATCATTTTGAGGAAATAATAGATCATTTACTTTTTCATTGCAGTAAGAGTCTTTACCAGCATCCAGGAAAAAGCTCCAACAAGTGGTACCCTTCTTTACCAGCTCTCTCAAAATGTGTTGGTGTCATCTTGTGTGTGGAACAGTAGTTTTACATCATTAAAGTATATAAGGTGAAAATGGTAGTTAAAGAAACCAACGTCTTAGAAAGTAAGATACTCCTTCCATCCCAAAATAAAAGCAAGTTCGCTCAATTAAACTGAAATTTTAATATTTTGAAGTTCAAAATTGATATGATTTCATTTGAGTTTTTGAAACAATTATTTTTGTACAATTAATAGTAAATTGTTCATGATTTTCGCTATTGTATTTACTATAATTAAATGAATTTATGTCAATTTTGACTTTTAAAATGTCTAAAATTTACTTTCAAAAGTGCTCTTATATTTTGTAATACAACATAAGAAGATTGAAGACATGATAATATGATGCACTGCTTTTCCTTAGCCAACTCTCTTTGGAAATTTTATCTTGAACGTTCTTGAGTGTGTTACATTTTGTGGTTGAAAGTTCCTATACCATTTTGTTTAACTACTTTTGACTAATTGTTACTCCCTGTCCGTCCATCCCAAAATTAGAGATACCTATGAGTTTTTAATAGAATACATTGGTGAAATATTGATGTCAAAGTTAATGTTGAAACTACATATAACATATTACAACATATGAACTTTGAAAATTTGAAAATTTAACAAATTTATATCATAATTTGAATATTAGGATTTCATTGATAGAAGACTTGAAAGCTATCACTGATTTTGGATCGAAGGGAGTATTTCGACACAAAATACTAGAAGAAAATAAATTAAAATTTTAAAATGCCCCATGAACAAGATTACTGAGAATAAAATATCTGAAAACTACTTTTGACAGTGCAGACGAGTGATCAGGAGTAACTGGGCTGCAAATAGTTGGTGTTGTGAAAATAGTGTTGTGTCAAATTAAAAGATTTATCTGCCTACCAGGTCCTAAAACATATCTCTGATCGGAAGTCCGACCAAGTTGCTTTGCTGTTTCTTTCACGCTGATACACCTTTTCCTTTGTTTGGTCATTAATTTTATTATTTCTCGTTTGGTCATTAATTTTATTATTTCTCAACTGGAGTATCTAATTTATTATCGGAGCTGTTATATATGAGGCATGCTTTATCTATATTAATATATTTTTTTCTTGATTTTCGTGAAGTTGTAATGGGCTCTGTGCTTGGTATTATTACCAATGGTACCATCTTAAGTCAAATAATCGCATACCAGAAGCCACCTGCAAAGAAAGCGAAGAAAACTGATTAGAGATGCAAGGCTGAGTTCTAGGCCTCTGTTGTCTAGCACGATTCATTTATGCTGCAACTGAAGCCCGGCCATGGAATTATAAAATTACTCGCGACATATCCTTGTATACTTTGAAGAAGAGATGTGGTATGACATCTTTTGTTGTTAGCAGTACATTTTTTTTCTCCACCTTAGCATCCTATTTGATTTGCGTAAGCCATGTTTTATTTTTATGTTTTTGGAATATGAGTTCATTCTACACAGTTACCGATATAGTACATGTATCAGTATGTTTCTTAAGGTTGCAGATTTCACTTTAGAACAGTAAGGATTTGGTTTTTCCAGAGAGATTGTGGAAATTATTGATGCAAACTGGTTTAACTTTCGATTAGTGAACTCATTTAATGCTATGATTATGTGATGATTGTAGGGATGTTATGACTTGATAATGTCACTGGTGTTTTATCTTACGGCTATTTTACACTGATTGAACCCAATTCTAAATTCGTGCAAAAATAAGTACTAGGAGGGCAAGAATGTTCTGAACTGGGTACTGGATTGGTTTCCTTTTGGGCTGCGACATTCCATGAGAAAATTTGATATTTTCAATGATAATTATTTTCGTAAAAAAATTGAATAATATTTAATACAAGCTGTCCTACATTGGTAGTGAATCTTGCCTCAAAGCGAGAGAACTTGTTTGTTTTAATACCAGTAGCAAGGGTAATAAACTCCGTACACATGATAGTATCCTGTAGTTCCCTACCCTCTACTCTCAATAGAAAGATGAGTTTGATGAATGAAGACGGAAATTAAGATATACCGTGCACAGGCCAGCAAAAGTATTAATCCACTAGTTTCAATGATAGTTTAAAACATATTGTTAACAGTTAATTACTCAAAACAGTTTCAAGTACACTAATTAAATGTGGATCTGTTCATGCTTTGAGCCTCCCTTGTTTTTCATGAATTTATGAGTTGAAATTTATTCGCGTTTCAAATTCATTAAACGTAAACAACAAATCACAATCATAATACTTGCACCAACTGATAAAAGGTTTTAGTAAACAACACACAAATTTTACATAATTTTTATTAAAGAAGAAATAATTAGGGATTTCACTAAAATCTAAAAGCTTAGGAGAATTGTTTCGAGAATAAAGAACTCAGAGATTTGCCTTAATGAATTGGTGGCTTCCAAAGCATTCTATTAGCACGGTTGCTCTCATCATCACACACATGCTTACCCACACTTGTAGCTCATTGCTTCCTGGTAACTCCTTTCTTAAGCCTGCAATTGTTTACAATATTCTACACCCCGACCTAAAAAAAAAAAAAGAGGAAGAAAGAAAAGGCAAGAATACCAATCAAAATTTCCTTCTATTAGCACAAACTTTGTTCAAATGTACCAAAGACCAGGATCTACCAGCAAAAGAAAAACAGGATCTAAAAAGCTCAGATGAAGCAAAGGAATTCTTGAGGAAGCTCCAGCGAAGAAAGCAAACGAATGTACATTCACATAAATAAATAAAATTTTTAAACACATTACATCAAGAAAGCCTTATGTCCCATACAGTATAAGTTTCTATTTCAATACCATAAATTACAATGATATTCCCAATTTATCATTTCATCATCGATATAGATGAAATTTTACACCATCCATAAAAAAAATTGTTTCAACACACAATGAAACAGCTATTTTTAAAAAATCATCGTTTTTTTAAGGTATTTCTAGTTTTGAAACGGAGGGAGAACTTCTTCGCTTTTGTCAAATCCTCATCGGCTTCTTTTATGATTTTGGATCTGCCTCTGGAGCTTCACACCAACTTCTGAAAGTGAAAACCACTAGACTTGTCCTGCAGCAAGGCCCATGTTGCCTTGAATCACGTGGATTGACCACTGCTATCAAATTTTCAGGGAAACTGAAAGAAGCATGTAGCTGATTGTTTAAGTTTCATAATAAACAACTATAACTAAACAAAGGCCACAAGTCTGCAAGTTCAACAATCTTATAGGTATATATCATATCCGATGACAAGTGAATGCCACAGATTTTAGTCACAATGCACAGTCAGCAACCAAACCAGTTGTCCTGAAAAATCAAAGCAAATAAAAGAGAATAAACCTATTAACTAATCACCAACAAACAGTGGAAATAACAGTTCTCTTGCCTAAATATCAGACTAGTCACATAGCCATTTGAGTAGAAACAGCAGCCCTAGCTAAAACACTAATGAAATGATTAGCACCACGTCAAAATCTGATAGAGATGTGCAAATGGCCCAATTTTGAATCTAAAGTAAATGCTATTGCATAAACCTCTTCCTATTTTTATTTCACACACCAACTTTAAATGAGAAAATTGCAAAATTAAGGAGCAATATAATAAGAATTAAGTACACTTAGAAGGGAAACAAACTTGCATAACTGCCAACACCAAATATTAACTTTAAAAGGCATAAACAGCATACATAGTCAATTACAGAGGATGAAAGAACAACAGCAAACAATTCATTATAATGTAAACAGACCAAGAACCTTTTTTAGTTTTCTTTTTCTTTTTCCTCTTTCAGTCCGACTCAGGACCTTCTCTGATTAATGTCGGGAAGTGGCACTGAAGCTAGACCACCTTCTGAAAGTGCAAGCTACCAAACTTCTCCCTGCAGTAAGTCCTAATCTAGCCTTGAACGACCTTGATCGACCACGTCTCGATGCAACATTATTACCCTCAACTTGGGCAGTTCCTGGTAGATTCTCCACACCGCCAACTTCCTGAGTACTATCACTAGCAATGGCTTCGTGGTTTTCAGGTTCGACAGTATCCAAATTAACAGCCAATGATCCCCTACTAGACCTTAACCAATCCGCACCCTCAGAAGTCACTGCTCTGCATTTCTTAACCTTTACCTTCACCAAATTAGGGCAACCGCCAGCAAGAGCTTCCATACCATGATCAGACACCGGACAACTCTTAATACAAAGCTTCTTCAACGCGATACACTTGACAGCAATGCATGAAATCTCAGCATCACCAACAGTCTCACTTCCACACAATGCTAGCCGCTCTAAGCTCTGGCAATTTGTAGCCAATCGCTCTATGCTCACACGAGTAGGATTAACACCAATAAGTACAAGTTCTTGCAAATTAGGGCAGTGTTTGGCAACAGCCACTAGACCTTCATCACTAATCCTATTCGTCTTCCATCCATCAATGTGAAGCTTCCGGAGAAGCTTACAGTGTTCCGCGACAGACATTAGCCCCAAATTCGTGCATTCAGGTGTTTTCACAAGGTGTAATATTTCAATATTCGAACAATTACCAAGCGCAGCAAGGCCAGTGTCACTTACCTGAATTCTCTCCAGATGAACTTCAATCAAACTAGTGACATGACTCGTGATCTCTTCCAGAAGCTTATCCCAATCACCAGAGCATCGAAACAACTTCAATGTTTTCAAATTCTTTGCGGCCATAATAAGTGGACCAAAACACTGTCCGAAGTACATCTCCTTTAAACATATTGATTTAATTGAAGACGCAGCGATTCCTGGGCCAATCGGCTGAACTGCGGCTACATCAGGAACGCAGCGGAGTCGTTTTACCGATAGTTCCTCAAGCGACTTACAGTTGTCAAGCAAGGCGTTCATGCCTTTAGCTCCGAAAGTGCACGATCCACATGATAACTTCTTCAAATACTTGCAATTCTTAGCGAAAGCGGATAATCCTACGCCGGTTAGTTCACGGCAGGCTCGGAGTTTGAGGCGAGTAAGCCTCTGACAACGGAGGGAGATCAGGACAAGCGTATCGTCGTTAATGCTCTCAGATCTACGGTCAGATTTGAGGGCGAGTTTGGTGACCGAGTCAAATCGGGTAAACAGAGTTGGAACTAAGGAAACGAGGTCCGATTGGGCGTTGAGAGAGAGACGGTGACGGCTCTGTCCTTCGATCCGAAGCCACCGGCGACAAACGAGGGAACACCGTTTCCGATCAACGGATCCTAGCGACTGAAAAATGCAGGCCAAGCACTCGTCGGGAATATTCGACGAATAGTCGTAGGGATCTTCGTCGAGACAGTCGTGAAACAGAGAATATTGTTGTTGCGTCGGTGAGATCTCGGCCATTGATTTAGTGTTCGGCCGGGCGGCAGTCGAGGCTGACTGGCCCATTCACGTCGGCCGTACGACGGATCTCCGGCTAGAGCTTAACTTAACCTCTAAAACCTTGTCGTTTTATTATCGTGTTTCTCGCTTGTTCATGGTTTTAGTTGGAAATTTGACTTCAAACTTGAACTCAGACGGATTTTCAGGGTGTTTGTTTCTTTTCTTTTTAATTAAACTACTCGTATTAAAGCTCTTCCTTCTCAAAATAAGAAACTACTACTGGTATATCTAGCATTTGTTTTTGATGTAGGGTTCTGTTGCGGTGAGGCCTATATGTTTACTGTAAGGATTATGTTATGGACGGTCGATCGGGTTGGAGGATGACAGAAAAGTGGATCGTGTGGAAGGAGTACTGTAAGGACGTGTAGACTAGCTTATAGGAACATTTCCATGTCATCATTATCGATATACCTACATTTGTCTGAACAGATACAGAGCTTCCATACTTTTATTTTTTCCTCATAGAGGCGTTGGCGGTGTCTATCGGTCACGCGTGCTGCGTGCGCTTGGCTGTTTTGCAGCTTGTTTGGGTACGTAGATATTATTATTTGTGTTTTACTAGAAAAATACCTCGCACTTGCATGTGATATTCGTAATAAATTTTTTAATTTATTTTTTTTAAATTAATAAAAATATATAAATAAATATTTTAATAAGTTACTCCTGGACCATATATTTTATTGTCCATTCAAAATATGAGACATATGAGATTTTATTTTTTTGAAGAATTCATCTTTTTTTCATAGGTTGGCATTACTTCGAGTCTCTCGTGACCAATTCTTAAAAAGGATTCAAATTTTTGAATCTCATTTATTCAATCTTATAATAAACAATGAGATATTTGATAATATCATCTTATGTAAGGACCAATGTTCATGAATCACAGATTCTTATAATATTATACATTTTTTTTCCAACAACGTTAACGTAACTAAAACATAATGTAAAAAATAGAATACTAAATAATATAATTGGTTGTAATTAGTTAAGATAATACATCTAATTATTTATTATCAAATATAAACTAATCACATGTTATCACATTATTTAATATCTAAATATCCAATAATCACTATGTTATACTTTATAATGCACTTACGACATATTAAATGCACTTTCTTTCCTTTTTTTCGTATAAAATGCACTTAGGGCATACCGTCTTTCTATAAATAATGTCCAACCGTAATACTCGATTAGTCCTGAGCAAATAAATAAAACATTCAATATTTATAAATGAATGAATGTCAAGACAGAAAGAATATGCAGTTTTAACAATTATTAGAGTTTACTACTCCATGGTTTCACACTGCTTTATTTTGGAAGTTTGAAGAATGAAAAATAAGTACGAAATGAAATACATAATGACTATTTTTGTTTGCGATTATTATTTTAAGAGGATAATAATTCAAAGACTATTAAATTTAAGTATTATTAATGTTTTATAAAATAATTTTATAATTAATTTGTCCTGTGAGTAATAACTGTCATCTCATTAGTTTGTGAGACAAACTGATGAGGTGACAATTATTTTTCTTATGACAAATGGTGTTTTGAAAACAAAACAAACTGATGAAGTGACAATTATTTTTCTTATGACGAATGGTGTTTTGAAAACAAAAAGACAAATAGATATTATGTTAATAGAAGATTACTTTTATCCTACAATTATTAGTCATATATGTGAGTATCATTAATACTTAATTATGAGAGATATTAACTAACATCAATTTTGAGATATTATAGTATAAGATTATTGACATATACATATCTAACGATGTGTGCATGACTAAATTACTCACAATTTGATAACAGTAAGTGTTGATTGTTTACCCGTCAATTTAGCAACATTTATATATTTAAACGTGTAATTATATTCGGTGTAGGCATACCAACAATTTTATATAATCATTAATAATATTTAATTAAAAATTAATTAAGCAAAATTTAAACAAAAACTTTAACCCCCTCCAACAAACATAATAATAGCCAATAATAAGTTAAGAGGGATGACGACAAAGCAAATGTTTTCTTTTTGCATTTCAAACTGGTAGGTCATGTTCCCTAGGGCATCCTATTGCGGGTCTTCCTTGCGATTTCAGTTTTTTCAATGAAAAGCCAAAACAGCTTCTACGATCAAAAGCAAACATAATTCCGTTGGATTAAATATTTTTGTGATTATTATATTAATATTTAATGTATAAATTGATTATTTATTTTTTTTACAATTAATTCCTTAAATTTTAATTTTTATACATTAATTTAAAAATATGTTAAATCTATTAAATATTTAACAAAAATTTTACATGACAATTTTAGCATTTAGTGGCATGACAATTGTATTTCCTAATTGATATTTCATTTTTATTTTAACCCCAATAAATTCAACATACTTCTATTTTAAGCTCAAAGTTTTAATCTTTAACTTTCGGTTTAGTCTCAAAACTTTCTAAAACCTTCAAAAAAACCGTCTTCTTCACTTATCATTGTGAGCCACCGTCGGTTGCCTTCTTCTCCGACAATGGCCACCTATCCCCACCCACATCCTTCACTTCTATTTTAACCCACGTCCTTATCCATGTTTAGATCTATGGGCCATTGGACGAGCTGCAGATGAGACCATCACTCTTCGTCGCCGCCCAATTTTCATAGTCGGCATCTCCACCCTCGACGCCTACCTCCACCTCAAATCGCCATCAACGGTTCCGACGAAGTAAACCCATATCTTTTTTAATCGGATATGTAAAATTATCAACCAATGTATTGGGTTGAACTTGGACTTGGATTTTCCAAAATTGATTTGAGGATATGAATTGTGTATTTTTTTGGGGATTTGAATTGTTGAATTTTTTTTTTTTTTGAGAGTCGAATTATCTAATGAATATGCTTGAAGAAGAAGCACATGTTTGTTTGTTTTTTTTTTGTTAACGTTGGTAGTGGTAATAATTTTATCATGATTATAAAAAAAATATTAAGACTGCAATCTTAATTATTTAGTTAAGATTTTATTGGTTTTTAAAGATGCGTTGGTGGTGAGTTTCGGGGGAGAAGTGGCGGATTCCCTTTTTTTTTTTTAAATCATTAATTACATGGTTAAATTTGATTTATCAAAAATATTAGGACGGTTAAATAAATAAATTTTCACGTACTTTACATAAAACAAAAATTCTCCAAAACAGGTATGATTTTTTTAATATTTTTAGTTTCAGTGATTTACAAATATATATATATATATATATATATAGAGAGAGAGAGAGAGAGAGAGAGATACACATAGATATGGATTTTACTTTAAAATAATTTTTGATCCCGATAAATAATATATTTTAAATTTCTCTTTTTTTTTTTTTTGTAATTATAATTAATCTAACATTTTCTGTTATTTTTGGCTAAATTGTAAGTTATTTTTCATGTGTACAATCTATGTGGCTTTGATGGGATAACAATTTACGTTCTCTCTTATACATGACACAATTACCTTGATGAGTTATTAAAGTCAAATCAACAAACGAAAAAAATTAAAATAGTATATTAAATTGTCAAATACAATTATTTGTTTATATAAAAAATTATTTAATGACCAATTTATACATTAGCTAATTAATTTGTTTAATTGTAGCCTCTTTCAAAATCTCGCTTGGCAATTTCAATTTTGAAGAAACACAATCGGTTGAAACGAACTTAGCATATAATAGAATATCGGACTAAATTATAAAAGGACAAATTAAATGTATTAGAAATTATATTATCTACGGTATGCTATAAAGACATACGTATTTATTCCTTCATTTTACATATAAAAAAAAACTATTTTTTTTTTTTGAATCTCAAAAGTCAATTCGTAAAATTTTTAATTTGTTATGATTTAAAACAACATATGTTTTGTCAATAAGATTTTAATTTAAAGGTTAAAATTAAATTTCTAAGATTATCAATTTCTTGATGAAACAATTGCCATTGTTCAATATATTTTTTTAAATTTATTTTAAAGAGAGTTTAATATTATTTTATAGACGACTCATTATTAGGTAAAACAAGTCCATTCCGAAGATTGAATTTTTAGTTTATGTCTTTTATTTATTTTTTGATCTATCGGTATCCGGTATTCCATTAGAATCAAGTCGGATAAAACCATATAAGTGTTAAAATTCTCCCTCCTAAAATTTAATACATTTGCATTTTTAGTTCACAAACTTGAGATATCTGATAAAACTAATATAGCTCCTTACCAGCTGGGCTGTGCTTGAGGTTGAATTTTCAGTTTCTGTCAGTATAGCAAATTGTACGTATGGGATTGTTTCCTTGGCAATTGTGGAGTTTGTTGCAGTATGTATGATATAATAATACCACAACATTTTGGGTTTTGAACGAGAAAGCCCATTGATCCCTCCAAGGAATGGGAGTGTTATAAAAGGTACTTGGGCCACAAGTCCAGTTTGAGTGTCCTAAACCAACTCCTCCCCCGTGATGGCTACCAAATTATCCACTCAAGAAGTATTAAAGGATGAACAATATTAATAGCCAGTTGAGCTCGTGTCATTGGTTGGAAAGAAAATAAAAATTATCATATTGAAAAGAAAAGAAAAAAAAAGTGAGTACACTATAAGGTAAGCAGTTAAGCACATCATAACTCATTGAGAAATATACATTATAATTCTTGTATTGTACATATACTTAATAAAATCAGAAATACAATACATTATTTTTTAATTTTATTTTGGTACATGAAATACAATATATTATTCAAAATGTATATTTCTTTATACATTTTGATACGCACAATTATATGCATCATAGTGCATCTAATCACACAATTTATACACACATTAATAATAGATATTCATTTAAATTTTAAAGATATAAAGTTATGTAGTTATAATATGGCCCGTTTAAGGCTCTATTTAAAAAAAAAAAAACTGTAGTTATAATATTTTTTATGAATAGTTTGCCATATTTATGTATATTATTTTGAAGTTAAAAAATATCGTAAATTAACTTTATAATTACGTAAAGTCACTCTTTTATGGTAACAAATTAGTACCACTTTCTCAAGATTTTAAACGGAAGAAAATTTTCAATAATTATTTATTGTGAAAAGAGGGCTGCATGCACCAGCGGAAGCAAAGCAATAATTAACCATATCGACGCCGTTGCCGAAACCGGTCTGGTTTAAAAAGCCAGCCTAACACTCACGCCTCCATAATTGTTTCACGGCTCGGAGAACTGAAACTGCAATTCGATCAATCCTTTCATCCCGAGTCCCAACAGTAGAGATATGTGAAGCTAATTTGGTATCGAATCTGTCTCAAAATTGTGAAGCTAATCCGGTGGATTACTAAACTGCTTCACAAAATGTCCCAGTGAAAGCATGCCACTCCAACTTCTCAAATTTTCATTCATTTCGTTTGTTCTTAAAGTTTTTCGGTACATTGCTGTTACTCTCTGAACTCAAACCTTTCTTCTTCACATATTATCTGCTGAATTCAGGTTTTATGGTCAAGGTCCACCCTTTGAAAATAAAATAAAATAATAATAGTAATAATAATAATAATAATTTAGCCCACATAGAAATTCACTAATAATTGCCTCTTCGTACGAATGCAAGCTCATATATTGTATGAAAAAGTAATCTACATCGAATATAAAAACATTTGTGGCTACGCTAACTATTTAGTAGCCAAAACAAACATCTAGAAAAGATGATGCAAGGTTATTAAGCTAGATAGTAGATACTTGTATCTGCAGCAACTCCTCTTTTTATGGCACTTTTATTATTATTAATTTGTTAGGCACCACATAGTATTTACATTTGTTTTGTCCCCAAACCCCAAAATCCCGGAACTCGTTGAAGCTGCAGCAATCAGTGAAAATGTCGGTATTTATCAGCAGGGTCGCGCACAGTTCCTCAACTCTTCTTTGCAATCTCCTTCGCCCCGCAGTTCGACAATTCAGCACATCTTCCAGTAATTATATTAATTACTCTCTCACTTTCTATGTGTTTATATGTTCATATGTGTGTGTTTGTGTGCTTGCGTGTATATTCGTGAAAATTTTCTCTCTTGCAGATGCAATTGATTCACAATCATCTAAAGCAAACAAAATGTCCAATCACGCCATATGTTCCCTAGTTTTAAGCAGCTCAAATATGCGAGTTGGATCCATAATCCACAACAACAGCCCAAGTGCGTGTTTCACGATCGTTTTTGGAAAACCCAATGTTGAATCAAGACATTAGCTCCCAAATTGGAAGCTGTATGCCCATCTCAATGATGCGAATCGGAACCCTAATTCACAACATAGAAATGAGACCGAGTCAAGGCGGCAAGATGGTGCGGGCCGCAGGAACTTGTGCAAAGATACTGAAAGAACCATCAGCATCAAGTTACTGTTTGGTGAGATTGCCATCCGGGAGAGAGAAATTGATTGGGAGAGTCTCGAACCCGGAACATGGGTCCAAGAAGCTGAGGAAGGCTGGACATAGCTGGTGGCTTGGACGTAGGCCGGTGGTGAGAGGAGTGGCGATGAACCCTGTTGATCATCCTCGTGGTGGAGGGGAGGGGAAGGGAAGAGTAAGAGTAGTGGGGGTTATGGTGGCGTTTCACAAACTCCTTGGGGGAAGCCTACCAAGAGTGGCTACAAAACTGGGCCACTCAAAAGGAGAAAGTTGTGTGTTTGTTCTGGTGGATGTGATTTTGTTATTGATTAGGTACACTTTTAAGTTTGAATAAATGATATTTACTTGTTCTGTTTTAACTGGATTATTGAAAGTTTTTATGTCATTCTTTTGAGATTTGATAATGCAATAGCTCTTTTTCATAATGTCGCTATATTTGATTGTGTTTGACTTGCGTTGGTATCTCTGTGAGAGAGTGAGATGCTAAGCATATGCTGGGATGGAGGGTTTTATCTTGGGTTATGTTTGCTTCCTGTTTTGACACTCTTGGAACTATGTTATGGGTGGCACTTGAAGATGATTAAAACGTTTGTTGTTTATTTTAATTTTGGTTATTTTAAAGATGATTGTAATGCTCATGATATAGTTTAATATTTTGAGATGTTAATGGCGAGCCAATTTGTGATGGTAGCTTTATCTGTTTCAGTTGTTTGATAGCAGGAAAAAAAAAATGAAATGAATTTTGCCGTATTATGAAAATTTTGCCGCTAGTCCTAAATTTATACAAAGCACTCGCCCATTTGTTGATACTCCAAAAATTTTCAAGAGAATTAAAAATATTACTTTCAGAGATGACAGAGGAATGTTGAGCTTAAACTCTTGAACTTCCGAATAGGAAATTAGTATGTAGCTTAGCCTTCTATCCATATTCGATAGTTGTTAAAGGAGAGGGCCTTGTGGCGAGGTGACGCAAGGTGCTCAACTTGAACTTTGCT
Organism: Pittosporum tobira; assembly: GCA_032359685.1. Classification (NCBI taxonomy): domain Eukaryota; kingdom Viridiplantae; phylum Streptophyta; class Magnoliopsida; order Apiales; family Pittosporaceae; genus Pittosporum; species Pittosporum tobira. The sequence continues at coordinate 440 of JAUMHB010037334.1, read as the reverse complement.
TTATTAAGACAAAACATCGGTGGTAATGCGCAATGAATAGCCCATATATGTCAAAAAAATTGTTAGAATTTTACTATTCAAAGAAATTATCGAATGTCATAAAATTATAATTTATATTTTTATTATACATCATGTGTCGATCTCATTTAGTAGGAGACGTCCCCCGTGCCTGTTGCTGGGGCCCAGGGGGTGCGCATCTTGCGCCTTCACAATATTTTCTATCCATATTTCTTTTGTGTCCGTGTCATTGTTATTTGTGATTTTCAAAATCATCAATAATTTAAAATTAATAAAATATGTTAATATATTTATTACACATTTTTGTAATAAAAATATGTATCTGTTCAATGAAATAAAACATCTTATTAAGTTAAAATGTGCAATGAATATGTGTTAATATAGAGTGGATTTGTCTATTCATATATGAAGTATATATATCT
>JAUMHB010037323.1:0-19647 GCA_032359685.1 Pittosporum tobira | reverse complement strand
GCCGGAGTTGCGGATGCTTAAAACTTACTGCCTTACTTTGCCTTTCTATGCCTTTTCAAACTTTGTAAATTCCAACATAATATTGATCTAATATGTTTTTGATTAAAAAGTTATATTAGCATTAAACCTGATTACATCAATATTAAATTTTATAATCTATAAATGATTTTTTAAAATTTTAAAATCAACTTATATTTATAAAACTGATTATATATATATATACACACACGCATGGGGAGGAGGAGAGGGAGAGAAAGAGACGTGTCAAGGAGAAGTAGACAAAAGAAAGAAACAGATTAAGTATGCTTATAAGATTCAATTATGGGTCAGAAGAAAACTAGTAGACAGAAAAGGACCCTAAAAAAGGGTTTTCTCTAGCATGCATGCAAGAGATAGTACGTACTAAAGAACAAAATTACAAAGAGCAGGATACACAGTAAGTAACTATATTTTCAGAATCAGATATCTTAAAGTGATGGCTTTATAATTAAACTGTCTTTGATAATTTTATCTTAAAATAAAGATGTTCTTAAAACATATTAGTTTTAGAGATGTGAATTTTTATCTATGTTTGTAATAAAATAATAAATAAGAGATATTATAATCTTTTATTTTACTAAAATATAAATATATTTTTAATTTTAAAACATACTAAAAAATAAATAAATCATTTTTAATTTTAGAACTAATAAATTCCAATGCGCAGAAAATGCATTTCGTTTGCTGTGCTGTGCTGTGCTGTGCTGTGCAATGCATGTGAAGCTCTCAAGCTTCGAAGCTAGCTAGCTAGAATCGTGAGACAAATCGTCTTGTCGCTGAATTGGCATCGATATGTACGGTGGTGTTGTTTGTTCAAATAGAATGAACTATAAAATACAATATTAACCACTATATATTATCCAACGGTTTTCATCATTTATAGCTGTATTTTACTCATTGCTTAGAGAAGGAATCCCGGCCTCTGTTATCAAAATTATAGATAATTATTTATTTTTAATATATTCTTAAATTACAGATATATTTATGTTTTAGTATTATAAAATATCATAATATCTTAATTAATAATTTAACTATAAGTATACATGAGAAATTACACTTTTTTAAAAAATAAAAATATTATAAACGCTATTCTCTTGTGTAAAAACTGCAATCAAACATGAATAATTAAAAATCATCAATTTAGTAAAGGTCTTTCTAATTTTGAGAATGAGAGACTGTCTACGTTTGGAATATTCATACTCCGTATAACTTTAAGGGGAATTAGGTTAGCTTAAAAGTAGAAAGAACACTGAATAAAACAGACGAGGGTTTTCTAGTCAGAACATGTGACTGGTAAGAGCTTTGGCTTTTTCACGTGATTTCTGGAAATGCTTGCTTGGCTGCAGAGAGACTGACTGGCTATGTAACTGACTACTCACTAGCCCACGCAAATATTAGCTATGTTCTAAAAATTCGTATGCAGATCTACTTGGTAAAAAAGAACCTAACGTGGCTTTTATTAGTTTTAATAAGATACCAACTTGACTAGGAGAGAATTGATCGATCTTAGGTAACCAATGAACCTAGATACTAGAAGACTGTCTAAAATTTAATTAGAGATTAATCAGAATTAGACGGAGATTTTTAGAACACTTGCACCCTTGAAATTTGGATGCTTGTAGTTAGCAACCCAACCAAGGTCTCTCTGCGCAGTATCTGAATTTGTCTTAGTCAGTACTAGCGTATCGGAGCACACATTTGGTACCAGCATTGTCTTTTTCAGGAGCACACATTTGGTACCAGCATTGTCTTTTTCACGAGCTTGATGTCGGATATGGAAATTAAAAATGGTTAACATTTTCCGGTATCCTTACAAAGTATTTCACTATTTTGAGTACAAATAAAGCCAGACCCCTCATACCTTCTACCAAGCATTGGCTCAACCATTTGTAGCTTTGTTAGCTTATGATATTTTCTCTAAGACCTCAAGCCAAATAGAGGGAGACTAGTAAAGGAAAGGAATTGCATGGTGTAAGCCATAAATTAAGTCAAGCAAAATTAATTGGCGTGAGTGGTGTAAAGTCAAATACGCTGATTCAATATTGAACCATTGAAATTAAAATCATTTAACTAAGTTTTAAGTCTACTTCCCCTTAAAAAAAAACAACTGTAATGCCTTAGATATTAATGGTACTGAAAAACAAGTAGTTCAAGCCCTAGCTAGAATTATAGAATCTATTTGGAGGTGGACTCTTTTCTCTCTCTCTCTCTCTCTCTCTTATACTCGCTTTCTCGTTATTCTATGAGAATGGTGCTAATATTTTTGGTGAAATGAAGACAATCCTACAAGGTTTATACTATTTTCAGTTTTTGGGATCGAATAGAGTACAATTTGAAACTGATTAACTGTTGGTTGTCAACATTATCCACAAGGTGATTAGTCCTACTTCTCTTCAGTATATCGTCAGGAATGCACACGCTACCGCTCATACTTGTTCACAATCAAGCATATTTAGAATCAGTAAAATCAAGTCGCCGACTGCTTTGGCTAAAATGGCTCAAGAGCTTCGTCACGTAAATTTTTTTACAGCATTGTATTCTCTTCCATCTCATATTATTAAATTGGTAAAAGTTAATGTAGAGGGTAATAAATATGCTAGAGTTTGCAATGGGTAGTGTTTATCCATTCTCATTTCGTAATATGGAGGTCAGAATTGGTCCCCCTCAGTCTTGCTACTATCATTCTAATAAAACAACAAATATGAGTGAGTTTACTCTTATATGATCCTCGTAGGCTTTCTACTTATTAGTTACCCCAAAAAAAAAAACAAAAAAAGATGTTTCATATAAACACGGTGTAGCTAAAACCATGTTGATTTCCCACCAAAGTGGTGCTAACTTATAGGAACATCTTGCATCTCTATAGTAAGAGCTGCAACTGATGGTATTCCATTTTATCTTTTATCGATATCCAACTAGTTTTAATGTAAATGCAATATATTTTTTATATTAGTATTATGATTGACTGATGACAAGTGGTTGATTACGTTATTTTACCGAATCCAAATCCGTGAGAGTCTATGGGAAAAGTTTATGCATGTTATTATATTCATGATACTCCAGTATCCAAAATAACATCACTATTTATCCATACTACCTCCGTTTCAAAATATAAATATATTTTGCTAATAAGTTAAATATTAAAAAATAATATTTATCTATCTAAGTCAAAAATCGATGACAAGTTACTAATTATGAATTATCAACATGAGTTTTTATTTATATACATTTTTAAACATTGCATAACAAACATTATTTATAAAAGTTAGACTTATCAAAAGTAAAATAACTTCTAATGATTGTACATAAAAATTACATATCAATTCTTCAAAAAAAAAAAATCGAAAGAGGTAAGGCAAAGGAAGGGAAGTCTGAAAAAATAACTGATTTTAGAGTAAAAGTGTGTTCAAAAAATTATTTTTAGTCTTATATTTTGAAAAAAAATTAAAATTTAATTTGTCCTTATATTTTAGAACAGGTTCAGCCTATAAAAGCCTGCCATGCATGATTAAGTTAAACTCGTACATATTTGGAAGACTTAAGAGTGAGAAGGTGAGAGATGGCAAAGGAACAAAAGAGTTTGGCAATGCGTAGAAAGCTTCATGTACTGAGAAACCTTACCAACTCCAAATCTGTAATACAACTCCTCTGATATGTCTTCGTTCAATATTTCTCATAGTTCATAACTGTTCTTGTCAATTTTGGCTACCAACTTTTGATGTTAAAGCTAAATATGTTATCTTTGTTTGTGAAGGTGAAGCAAACCTCCATCATATTGGAAGCCTTTCTCTGCATCTACAAGTTGAAACTTCAAATACAGGCAATCCAAACTGAATATCTTTACCTAATGCAGCATATCCAGGTGCTCTCTCTCTCTCTCTCTCTCTCTCTCAGACACACACACACATATATACAAATATAAACATATATATGTATATATATGGTATCAGTCTACTATTAATGTTGGATGACATTTTGACACTTAATAATAAATTTACACTAAATATGCCATAGAAAGTAAGATTATAAATCACTTACCTCAATAATTTGGAGATGATGTTGGATATATGCATCCAACATTAGCGGTGGACTGCCCGTAAATATATTACTCCCTTTATATTGAAAATAATGTGTCAGTCATTATTTTCGGGACAAACCAATTATATGTTTTATTCTCTTTCAATTTCATGCTAGTTATTAATGTGAATGAACCAACAGGAGGTGAAAGTAGAAAAGATTGAAAAGGGATTAATTCAGGTAAGGGTGGCCTGCAAAAAAGGGAAAGATTTGTTAGTTTCAATCTTGGAGGTGTTCGAGAGAATGGGACTTTGTGTTGTCCATGCGAGGGCTACATGCAACTATATATTTGGTATGGAAGCCATTGTCGAAGCTCATCAAGACCAAACTTCGGATGTGACACAAATGATCAGGGAAGCAATTCTCAATGCCATTCAAATTCAAAGTGATGGATGATCGATCAAGTGGGGACATGTCAAGTGTTTATGTTCCCATATTTAATAACTACTAGTATTTATGCATCTTCCGTGTGTAACTATCACTTTCATTTTGAAGGTCATGGACGAAAGTGAACACAAATGTTAACTGAAGTTTGGCTATGTTTCTTTTTTTCTGCACAAGTCTCTAATTTTTTCAGAAAAAAAAAAAAAAAAAAGAATTGTTTATGGTTGAGATTTAAAGTCTCACATCTAACATCTAAATATTAGACTGATAAACTATTCATTAATTGTCAATTAATTATTAGTTGGACATTACATCACAACTTTTTACTATATTTTAAGAACGCATTTTGCAAATTAATTATGAGTTGGATGTTACGTCACGACTTTTTACTACATTTTAAGAACACATTGTGTAGCTAAATCTCTATTTTTATGAGGATGTAATTGTCAAGTCGTTAAAACATTTGTTGAACACTCACTTCTCCCGGCATGAACATGAAAGGAGGAATCACATACCTTTAAAAAAATCAGTAATCTTATATACTTGAGAGGTCTCTCCACTTATTACCAATTGATTTTAAATTGAATGTTTCAACATGATATTGAAACTAGGGTAGGTTATGGGTGTATGCACAGGAAAACTGTACAATAGAACCGCATCACACAAATTAAATGATGGGCATATGTATAGCAAAACCAAATGCATCACACAAATTAAGTGATAGGCATATATACAGTGGAACTAAATTACATGAGGCATGTTGAGATAAATGTCTCGTATCAAGTAATCAAAGAAATAAGGTCCACAAGTTTATATATTTGATGAGTCTCTCCATGTATTACCAATTGACATTGAGTAGTTAAGGAAGTATGGTCCAATTTATATACTTGAGAAGTCTCTTCACTTATCACCAATTAGTTTTAAGTTTGACCCCTTAACATGGTGATTCCACTCAAAAAAAAAAAAATTTCCCACGTTGCCATGTCTTATATTTTTGTTATATTCAAATTGGATGATTCAACAGGTGATTTCACTAAAAAAAAAATTATCCCAAATAGCAAGGCTTTCGTTGAACACAGAACTTTGAATCTTCATAAAGGTTATGTAGGAATGTGTTCACTACAAAGTTGCATTCCGTACCTATTCCTGATTAATCCATGTGATTAAAATACCTTTGTGGGGAAAAATTACAATTAATAAACAAGTCCATTTGTTGTTCAAGAAAATGTGGAAAATCCATTGAGTTAAAAATGGATTAAATAAACGTGTCCGGCGGAAGACTTACTTCCAAGAGACATCTGGAGCCATTAAAAAGGAAACCATGGAGAAATTTCCCGTGTTAGAAGATGAAAGCACTTGTCAATTTGAGTAACGCGGATTGTAATTGTTGTTCTCAATTATATGTCCAATTATTATAAAAATATTATATAATAAAAGAGATTCACAATTAATTTTTAAAAAAATTACATGATTTATTTCTCTACAATTCACATTTATGATCATACATGAGTGGGAAACTATCATTCAAAAAATAAAATATTATTGATTTAATCTATAAAAGTGAAGGCCTTAAGTCAAACTGTGCCACACTTTTATCTCAAAAATAATTTTATTTATTTTTTAATTCTTAAAGAATTTAAAACTTTCAAAAACTACAAATCACTTTAAAAATTATATTTTAGAATCCCTATTTTTCGCACTACTTGCACATCTTAGATGCAGTTATAAGAGAAAAAGAAGGGATAATGAAATATTTTACTCCACATCAATTTCTAACTTCCATGAATTTTTCTTTTTTTTATATATTTTATATCACACATAGTGTGCGCAGTTGAAACTAGTAAAAATAATTTCTATGAATAGAGAGATGGAGCATGTCGGTAATGAGAGAATCAGAGAAGGAAGAACTTAAAAAGTCATCCATACTAAAGGCGATCAAACCAGAGTTACGCTGCATATGATTTGCCGAGAGAGTTAATAATAGCATTAAAATTAATCACGAAGATTAGATTTTTCCTTACAGATTTTCTAATATACTCATTCATCCAACATGCGCTCTTTCAAGGTGGACAAACTAGACAATGATGTCTTAGTTCAATATTTAAAATTGAGATCTTGAGATTTCTTACTTGCAACAGCCTTTAAGTTTGAGTTTCTTGCACGTAGTGCGTGAAGTTATTTTATCTTTTATATTCTTAGATGGGATTATCTTTTCCATTATTGGGATTATTGACTCATTATTATGGACTTAATGGTGCAGAGTATTCTTTCCCTTATCGTGTAGATATCTAGTACATTATTAATATTATGAAATTATAATATTCTTCTGGGATTCGAACCTTTATTGATATTAAATTAACATATTTATAATCATTATGGAAACATTACCACCTTCCATGTTGAAAAAATAAAAAATAAAAAAGGTGGAGAAACTCATCTCAATTCTATGTTTATCCAAATCTATTGAGATGGTTCAAACTTCGACTCTAAGGATCTTTCCCAAATTGAGAGGGAGCTTTCATGAAGCAAAAGATGTAACAAAAGATTTGAAACCCTCCCCCCTCCTCCTCCCGCTCAAAAAAAAAAAGCATTATGTTTTCTTGTTAGAGTAATCTGATCAAGACATATCCCTTGGAGATTGAACTTATTGTCAGATTTGTTCAACTCTGGATGCCAAATTTTAATGACATAATATTGTCCGATTTTTGGATATTTTAGTACTTTGTGTATAGCTTTTTAAAATTCGTAAGCAGACTTATTCAGTTAAGAGATGGCTTAGCGCCTAACATAAGTACTTGAGAGTTGATCGTTATCATACTTGAATACCTTGGAAATTATTTAAAAATTAACTAACTTGTTAGGGCTCCATCCAAAAGCACTCGCTACTCGGTCAAGTAATTGAATGCCCTAAGCGAATTTTTAACATTGTTTTTATATGTATATGTATTTATACGTGGAGTCGACTAACCTTTTACTATGATTGGTCCATCTCCCTAATTATATTTCTCTTGATTTATATTAAATCTATTGTAACATATTTACATACTTAATAGTCTCTCTATCAAATTTGGAGCAATCTTTATTTTTTGAATGTTATTGGCACAAAGTTTAAAACGTGTAAAATATACATTCATGTATTATACTTCGTACATATTTTTGTATATTTAATATATTTCTCCATTATACTTGCGAATTTATTGAATATATTTTTATGTATATATCATATATTTAATAGTTTTGGAATGTCTTAATCATGTAACAAACGTCCAAATCTGGATGCCAAATTTTAATGACATAATATTGTCTGATTTTTGGATATTTTAGTACTTTGTGTACAGCGTTTTAAAATTCGTAAGCAGACTTATTCAGTTAAGAGATGGCTTAGTGCCTAACATAAGTACTTGAGAGTTGATCGTTATCATACTTGAATACCTTGGAAATTATTTAAAAATTAACTAACTTGTTAGGGCTCCATCCAAAAGCACTCGCTACTCGGTCAAGTAATTGAATGCCCTAAGCGAATTTTTAACATTGTTTTTATATGTATATGTATTTATACGTGGAGTCGACTAACCTTTTACTATGATTGGTCCATCTCCCTAATTATATTTCTCTTGATTTATATTAAATCTATTGTAACATATTTACATACTTAATAGTCTCTCTATCAAATTTGGAGCAATCTTTATTTTTTGAATGTTATTGGCACAAAGTTTAAAACGTGTAAAATATACATTCATGTATTATACTTCGTACATATTTTTGTATATTTAATATATTTCTCCATTATACTTGCGAATTTATTGAATATATTTTTATGTATATATCATATATTTAATAGTTTTGGAATGTCTTAATCATGTAACAAACGTCCAAAAAAAATGGAGACAATGTATGTAAGTCCAAAAAAGATACTATTATTACCAACATATATAGAACAAATATTATTACCAATAGATATAGAACAAATATTAACCTTAACTCTGAAACAACCTCCCGAACAGAAGAGGTTCATAACATAGTATAGACTTTTCCAATGCAATAAAGTTAAATAGTGTCTTTTTTCTTTGATATAAGGGGTATTTTCATGAATTTGCTTGTCTTGCGTATTATATTTAGTTCAAATTTTGTTGCCGGAGGGTTTGATGGAACTGTAATTGTACAGAAGATCTCTAGAAGTTTGAATCAGTCATGACATAGATCTGCCCTTGTTTCACTTTATATTAAAACCATCTAATTATCTAAATTAATGAATAATTATCTGCATTAATAAGACAACAGAACCAACAGCAAAGTTGTTAACAGTTATGTTCAGTAATCTACATTTATCAGTAAATTATTCTGTTATAACGAAGTTATAACAAGACAGAATATTAATTGAAGTGGATGGAGAACAATGAACTATCTCTTTTTCTCTTGCCAATTGTGTTACATATATGGCACTGCATTAAGAGGAGATATAATATGAGAGGTGCTCCTGATTCTTGGGATTTGATAAATGATTGGAACGCGGAATAAGTCCTTTAAATCATGGATTGGTATGATTGTTATGCATGCTTGTATTTACTATGATTGAAGAACAAAGAATTTGAAATTTTTGGAGGATGTTACTACAAACCCAGATCTGATAATTAAGGAAATCCAAGAAGACATCAGAGAAAGAGCTAATGATCGCAGAGAGGTTGCCAACACCTATGAAAACCGGGTACTTCTTAATGAGTGGAGTATATCTCAAATTGTGATATCTAGTTAATCTGATAATGATTCCTAGTTTACTCTAATTCTTAGGTTGGTTCTTTGGAGTTGTTTTATTTTGTAGATAATAACACATCAATTTATGAAAATCTAAATTACGGAAATTCACGAGCATTATAATTGAATCTTTGGAGTACAATATATATAGAGAATATTGAACTTGAATATCAATTACACTCAATCTTATAATGCCGATTAAAGATAAAAATGTCCAATAAAAATTCTAAACTATGTTTATATAGATGGATAGTCAAACCTAATCGGTCTCAACCTTTGGCCCTCAACTAGATCTCAATTATTTTAACCTTTTGAGTCGCTAAAATTTTATTTCAATCAGGTCAATACACGTATTCAATTCACAAGAATTCAAGACTAAACTCAATATATTAAATAAAAAAAAAAACTTAGACCTCTGAATATGCAAGACTTGTACTGATCAGGTTGTTTTTCAAAATCTTTTTCTAGCTAATCCAAGGTAGGGGTGCACAATGGTCAGTTACGGTTGGTTATTGCTCAAAAAATTAACCGATCCGAATGTATCGGTTATGGAACACGCCATATCTGAATTCAAGTTTATCCATCGGTTATCGGTTAGTCGGTTATCAGTTATTTTCGGTTGGTTGGTCGGTTATAACCGACTTGTTTTGAACCATTTTTGGGCTGAATTTGTTGGGCCTATTGGGCCTGTTAGACTGTTTTATATGACTTTGATTTTTAACTTTGTTAATAATAGACTATTGATTATTGGGGTTTTGCCACTTAAAATTATATTGGGTCTGATGTAGTGATAATTGATTTTTTGATAAATAATATATATATATATATATATATATATATGTCGGTTGGTCGGTCGGTCGGTTGGTCGGTCGGTCGGTCGGTCGGTTACGGTTAAAAAATTTGCAATAACCGTAATCGACCGCTTAATTTGGTTATTCAATTTTTGACATCTAAATCGTATCAATTTAGTCGGTTCGGTCTATAATTTGGTTCGATCAAATACAAGTTGACCGGTTATTTTAGTTCGGTGAAAAATTTGTGCACCCATAATCTAAGGTAACTGGTTAAACTAGGTAAGTGTTGTCTTTTCTCACGTTGTTCTATCTCAAGTGGTACAAGATATTTATGTACATGAAAATTATTTAAGTTTTCAGTTAAAAGTATTATACTTCACCGATGATGATGAAATAATAATAGAGGCTTTATATAATCAGTATTCATACATATACGTGTGTGTGTGTGGACTTGATCCAACAATATTAGTATTAATTATCAAATTTTTTATTACCAAATACAAGATTAGATGACAGACTTAACATTTTTAACTCTCCTGCAACCCACACTCTAAGGGTTGAAGAGAATATGATATCTTAAAGAGCAAAGTCAGATCTCATTGAGTAAAAAACGTAAAATATCTACGCCACTCTCACAACTCTAACAGGTGGAGAGTAATAAAATTTTCAAATCTAAATCACCGGATCGTGTTAGGGTAATAAAAAAATTTGAAGCCAAAAAAGAAATTATTAATTTTAAACAAATAATACAAACAAAATTTTAACATATATAATGGTACTCCATTCATTCTTTTGTGCATGGATAGAATATAACAAATTTATTTTAGTGTCCACATATAGATAACATAATTTAATATAAAAATCAAAGATAACAATAAAATCATATTAAATCAATACCAAACAACATTGTCAAGACATTGATTAATTGACTTCTGATTAAACAATTTGACTTTCAAGAAGGGGAAAGCATTGAGAACACGGTATGACATCACCAGCAAAGAAGCATTCAATGAACAAATGATTTAGTAGACATATTTAACACTGCCATTACTTCTTCTCCTTCATTGAAACAAAACACCATGTGAACTCAATGAATTTGGTGAAACACCATGTGAACTCAATTAATTAATTTATTCAACAGATCCCAATATTATTAATCTGCAGTCCCATAATTCAGTGGGTGAAACCGTTTGAGGCACACTTCATGAATGAATCATATCTGGTTGAGGTCTTTTTTTAATAATATGAATTGTTTCTATTTTTGTTATTTTTTCAAAAATTGTTAATATTTCTTTACTAGTGGGGAGCTAAGGAGAGTGAGACGCACAGAATTGTTTCGGTTAGACTTTTATTAGTCCCCAACTGTGCTCAATGCTCACGACCTCCTTGAGGGCCAACCAGGCTAGGCTCCATGTAGAGAAAATCCTAGCGAAAAGTTATAATACAACTGTTAAACTCTGGCCCAAAATGGGCTAGGTCTCATGGACCAAATCTCAAGTCGAATGGGTACCTATCAAATTCTACTAGATTTCAATAAGGCAGTAGATTAGAATGCTTGGGAATACTCTTCTTAGATCTAAGTCCATAATCTCGGAATATGTATTTTTAAACAGATTAGCATTAGGGAAACCAACTCCAACAAAGAGTTTGAAGAAGTGTAGCCATGTAAAAGGTTCCCTAGAGAATAAGTTAAGGACAAACCTACTATAATCCTATCTTGTATGCAAGTTGAGCGTAGCCACATACGATACTTGGAGCACTATTCTTATTTTTGGTGTCTTATCATTCCTCTTTTGATGTTATTTAGATATATTTAACATTGCCATTTATATTACACGAGCCAATTTCATTGAGTTCACATGGTGTCTTGTTGCAATCAATAGATTCTAATATTATTAATCAATAGCGTAATAATTCAGTGAGTGAAACTGATTGGGACACTCTTTATGAATGAATCATATTTGGTTGAGGTTTTTTTTAATAAAAATTGTTTTTAGTTTTGTTATTCTTTTCAAATTTGTTTAGTTTTCTTTATTAGGGGGACCTAAAAAGAGTGAGATGCACAGAGCTAACTCGATTAGACTTTTATTAGGGGCTTAATAAGTCTCCATTTTGTTCACGACCTCTTTTAGGGCTAACCAAAGTAGGTGCTACGACCCTGGCACTGATTAAAAAAATTTCGTGCCAAACTTAAGCCATAATCACATCAGAGGCTCTCCAACCCATGACCAGTGAACCCAACACTTAGCAAAATTTTGAGCTAGAAAAAAAAGAGAGTCAATAATCTCTGTCATCACAAGTCCAACTTCTAGCCCTCTTTTTTTGTTATGCATAATCAGAAACATAATTTTAAGGTAACATTTGAGGCAACAAGGCAATTTAGAATAAGTAAATAATAAGTAACTTAGCCAACCTTTTATTGTTTGATTCAATAAACAAGAAAATACAATCCCTCACACTTGCCTTATTTTCATTTACAATGCACACTCTAAATTTGCTGAACACTTAGTCAGCACTTGCCTACAATTTGATTGTTTACAAATTAGTGTAAAAAGCCTTCAAATTAGTGTACAAAGCCTTCTATTTATAGGGCAACATAAAACTACTTGTACTTGACAACCCTAACTGTTGGGAAATTTTGGCTAATAAAATCTAGACAGCAAAACTAACTATCGACAACTGCTTCGATAGTTGCTGCTAGTCATTTTTGTCCTATCTAGACACTGATCTGATGCAACCATCACGTGTCTAACTATGCCAACTGTAAGCATACATCCAGCCTTGTCCTAGCCATGCCTTAGCCATATTGGCTCCAGCTTATCATTAAGTTTCACCAATCTGCCTTTGCCTTTGAATCACAAGTTGTATTAGGCCTTTTTTGTTTCTGCCTTCCTCTTGCCACACTAATTCCTACATGGCTTCCTAGTTTGCACCATGCCAAGTCTAAGTCTCACTTTTAGTTTGCCATGCCCCCACGTGCCTATTATTTTGCCCAGTCCATGGTATAGTCCGTTTCTATTTATAGCCACCGTTTTCTAACTGATGGACAGTGTTAACCATCAGCAACACTTAAGCACCATCATTTTCCTACATGATGTCCACAACATGCCCTTGCCATGCCAAGGTATTGCCATATCTTGGCTTAACATGTCCAAGTTCGGGGATAACTTCTTCCATATAGTAGTGCTTAGCATAATTTTTAAAGTGTTGGGAGTAGACATTGCCCATGTCTAAGCAGTCATACTAGAGTTTTGTCCCACCATGTGCAAAACTTCTTGTCAATTCATTGTCATCAGTCCTATTTATATGTCATGGCAATGCCACCAAATGCCATGAATCATTATTTCACCAAGTAATTATGACATGCCCCAAAATTCTCTTTCACTTCTCCATGTAATTTTGATATCAAATACCTCCAATCTTGTTCTCTTGAGTTGGTATTTAGCAACTCTACCTGTTATATCTTACATTAATCTTTGTGAACAAATTGTTATACCGGAATAATAATTAAAATATTACATAATATTTAAAGTATGCCTTACATAATAGTTCTTTGAATTATTCAAATGGCATCATTATTTATCACAAGCTAAATTAATCCACAACAATGCTATCGAAATTTAATACTCAAACTTTTCTTTGCTTTTAGAAGTCTCCCCGAGTTCCTTAATCACTGGAAGGATAAAAAGAAGATAGCAAAAGTGAGCGAAAAAATGCATAGCAAGTAAGTATTTTAATGCATACTAAAAGAAGATAGCAAAAGTGAGCGAAAGAATGCACAGTAAGTAAGTATTTTAATGCATACTAAACGAGCCTTCTAGTTAAAAAGGAAAAATGCTTACGTTTCAATAAAGTTTTATTTCAATAATTGAATTTATAATTGGTTGTAGATGTGCAAGGGTACACAATCAAGTTATAGTATAAAGATATCAATCACACGATGATTGAATTCCAATTATGTACCAATTAAGAAATCTTTTTCTTATCTAACAAAATATAAAGGTTTGATTTTCATATTAATTAAATTAATGAATTAATTTCTAAACAAAACTAATTAAATTAGAGGTTTATTAATGAAAGAAATGAGTGCTAAGATTTCGACTTCCTCTACCCATTTATAATTAAAGTTAATCAATTTGTCATGCATGTTATGAAATTTATCTATTGTGACAGTAGAATTTCTCAATTTTAGATTGTTATTTCATCTCTAGTTATACCATCCCTAATTCAATTATCAGTTCCATAGTCTCCATATGAAATTTAAATAAATTAAAAAGCATTATGTTCTTTGGAAATTCAAGGATTCATTAACATATAGTATAATTACTACCGAAACCACATAAACCACCTGGAACTATATCTAGCAAAGTTTAATTTGTGGTTGTGTATCAATTTTCACTCACTAGTTTTCACCTTTCAGTCCCTCAACTATGTGAAAAATATCATCTAAATATTGATCAAGTATTTAGAAGCATTAAAATCATAATACACAACTCACAATAATATAAATTCACAATAACACATGATAAAAATGAAAATTTTAATTACTCATGGGTAGATTCCATCTAATCTTAGTACAAGAGTATTTAGAACATGATTAAAGCAAATAACGAAAGATAAAAGTTAAAGAAAATCAAACTCATAAGTCCGAATGATAAAGCTTCCGCCTTGCGTTGGAAAACTTGACACCGGGCACCATCTTTACAAAGCTACTACTAACTATGAAAACCTAATAATACTAATAATAATATTAATACATGGGTGTATTCTATTTATATCCTAAGTTATAGCATTCGATTCTAAATAAAAAGGCCTATTAAAAAGTCTGGTTCGCATCCCCCAAGCCCAAATTGGCAAAATAAACCAGAATTGGCATATTTCACCTCCCACGGCCTTGGCACACGCCAAGATCAGACCATGGGAGCTACTAAAATCCGTCTTTTGCTTCCCTTTGTCTATAGCTTTGTTCTAGTTCAGTTAGGATTCACCCCTTGTCTATTTTTAGCTTAAAATAGCATCCAAATAGGTCCAAAAACCTACAAAATTAAGTTCAAACAATAAGTAAAAATCCAAACTAAAAATAAAAAAAATATAAACACTTTTTATTGGACTAATTAAGAAAATTATGGAAAATCAAGAGTAAAATGTATCAAAATATAAGCATTAAAATCTTCTTATCAAACTCCCCCAGACTTACTCTTGCTTATCCCCAAGCAAACTAAACATTAAACACATTTTCGTGGAATTCAATCTCTTGATTTATAATTTTCAAACCAACCGAAAAATCATGAATTAACCAATTTGGTGGAAAAAATAATCGAAGACTAGTAACCCATAATTAATAAACCAATATTTAGTCATGTTTAGGCAAAACTTCACATAACTCAAATCATAATTATCCATAACAAATCTAAATTCTCATAAAGCTCTATTAATTCCTATAATTTAATTCACAAGTGTTCATGTGCTCATGCGCAGCGCGTATTAACTCATAAACATCAAAGCACCAATTTGGACATTTATTTTTAAGCTCGATACCTTGGACCTCCAGACATATGAACGGTTTATCTTATCCATAGGTATGGATCGTCCCATCAAATACCAAGATCTCAAAGGAGCACTTGATTTTTCCTCGATATATCATAGGCTTTGCATATATAGTTGATAGGCTTTTTTGCACCAGCTTCTTTCTAACTCCTTATTTATTTTTCAATTTATTTTATTTTTCATGAAGGTCAAGTGTTTCTTTAATAATCAACAATAACGAGAGTCAACATGGAAGTCCAAGTATTTAATATTTATTAATATCCAATTTAAACATTTCAAAACTAGAGTCAACAAAAAGTGATTCGAAACACATCATATCTTATTTATAGGAAAGCAAGGAATTTTCAAAAGTCTTTAGGCCTATCATGGATACAAAGCAAAATCCTACACATACAATCCTAGCATAGATTCACAAAAAACAGGCCACTAGTTCTAAAAAAAATTCAAAACCAAATAAATTCATTCATTTTTTCTTATTCAGTTTGAAAACACTCAAATTTTACACCCATTAATTTTTATTGTTTTAAAAAAAAATATGTAAATAAAAACTTACAACCTAAAACTAAGCATAAAACACATAAGGAATTAAGCATACTATTCGCTCCCTCAAGCTTAAATAATACATTACCCCCAATGTAAAAACACATAAAGCATATATGGGAAAGAAAAGGAATGAACACACCTGATCAAGAAGAAGGTGGCCCAAAATGGTCATGGGAGATATGTTAATCATAGATTTGTTGTAACATTGCCCTCTACTCAGTTTGCTCAGTTTGGATTTGCACAATAGTGGCTCGAATATCGGATTAGCATCTCCCAAAGTTGTTCCTCTTTTCATCCATTCTTCTTGATAAAAATTCCTTATGCATTCCCAAGCTTAGTCTTACAAAAAAAATGAAAAACAAAATAGAACTAATAAAAATAAAATAAAAACTAAACTATAAAAAAAAAACTTGGTTTGCCTCCCAAGAAGCGCTCGTTTTATAGTTTTTAGCCCAACGTTTTCATGCTTTTGGTCAAGTTTGATCCCCTAAAAAAGTATATTCTATATGAGCATGTAAGGCCTTAGGTGCAGAAGTTTGTGGCTTCGCAATTGATGATTTTGGCTTAGACCCCTTTTTCGTTAGCAAAAAAATTGTTGAATTTAAATTCTAGAGATCTTGGCCAAGGCCTCTCTGCTTTCTGATGTTTCATAACTTCCTTCACACTTTTTAAGCTGGAGCATTCTCCAACTGTATGCTCCAAGTCCGTCAATTTAGAAGTTATGCATTTAGAAGTCGTGTCCACCTCTCTTTCTACCTTATCGTTCCTCCAACATTCTCTTGGCTTGCTTGGGCAATTTATAGTTCTTAGGACATTAAAGGTGACTCGTTCTTCTCCAAATCTCAATACCAAATTTCGTTCTCTAACATCAATGAGAGCCCCCTCCTGTAGCTAGTAAAGGTCTCCCAAGAATAATTGGTACCTCGACATCTTCATCTATCTTGAGAACTACGAAATCTGCAGGAAAAACAAATTTATCAACTTTTACCAATACATTTTCCACTATACCCTTTGGATATCTAACCGATCGATCCGCTAATTGGAGCGACATAGTAGTGTCCATTATTTCTCTGATCCCAAGCTTTATATAGACTAGAAAATGCATTAAATTTATACTAGATCCCATATCTCATAATACCTTACTGAAATGAACATCCCTGATTTGGCAGGGAATGGGGAAACTCCCTATATCCTTCAGCTTTGGTAGTAACTTATTCTGCAAAATTGCAGAACATTTCTCATTCAACGTGACAGTCTCTCTGTCATCCAATTTTATCTTGTTTTCTATAATATCCTTCAGAAACTTTGTATAGTTAGGTATCTGTGTCAAAATATCAACCAATGGTAGGTTGATATGAAGTTTCTTGAAGGATTCTAAAAATTTTGAGAATTGTTGGGTATCTGTCTTCTTCTTCTTCTTAAGCCTTTTCGGGTATGGAACGGGTGGAGTGTACGGATTCGAAGTAAGCTCTTCCACTTTAGCTTGAGAAGATGAAAACTGTTCTTTTTGTGGCTCGGCTTCTGATTTCTTCCTCTGCACAAGTCTCCCCGGATATGGAATTGGTGGAGTGTATAGATTTGGAGTATACTCCTCTTTTTCTTAGACCTCTAGTGATTTAGTTTTTTTATCACTTCTCAAAATGATAGCATTCGCATGATCCCTTTGATTTTTCTCTGTCTCACTAGGTAAAGAACCATATGGCCTCATTGCCATCTGTTGTGCCAACTGGCCCACTTGCTTCTCAATATTTCTACTGGCGGCCTTTTGATGTTGGAACCCCGCATTAATATTCTTGATATGCTCATCAACTGTATGGGCTAGTTTGCCAATCAAATTTTCTTAATACGAGTTTAGTTTCTTCATCTGTAGTGGTAATACTGGCCTTGGAGCTTGATTATGTCCTCCCCACTGCAAGTTTAGATGATTTCACCATCTGGTTTGTATGGATTATAGTAGGGATTGTTTTGAGCCCTATCAAAAGTAGAAACATAATTAGTACCAACTTGGCAATCATTACTCCTATGATCACCACGGCAAAAATCGCATGAAACCCACTGGATTTTCGAAACATTGTTCATCTACGAGTTAAACATCTTTGTGAGTTTATCCATCTTCGCATTCAGCACTGCCATTGTTTCCACTTCATGTACCACACTTGGCTTTCTGGCTTGAAACTTCTCGAACGACCATTGATAGTTATTTGCATCCATCTCCTTTATCAATGGAAAGGCCTCCTTAGGTGATTTATGATTTATACTCCCACCATCTACAGCATCTATCCTGCTCCACAAATTTGGATATATGCCATTGTAAAACATTTATACCCGCATCCAAACTGGCAAACTATGATGTGGACATTTTCTTATTAGCTCCTTGTATCTCTCTCATGCCTCATAGAATGACTCCCCATCTAGCTATATGAATGTGGTAATGTCATTTCGTATCTTGGTCAACTTGGAAGGATGGAAATAACGACTTAAGAATTTATACGCCATCTCTTCCCATGTCATGATAGAACCTGCAGGCAATGAAGTCAACCACGATTTAGCTTTATCACAAAGTGAAAAGGAAATAACCTAAGCTTTATCGCATCATTGGCGACTCCATTGAACTTCATCGTATCACAAATTTCAAGAAAATTATGCAAGTGGAGATTTGGGTCTTCATTCGGCGGCTCACTAAATTGCCCCAAATTTTGTAGCATCTATATTAATGCCGGCTTGAGTTCAAAGTTATTTTCTTGGATTGTTGGTCTCATAATGGTAGACAAACAATCCTGGACCATCAGAATTGTGAACTCGCCCATCATCTTTCTCAACAATAATGGATTTTCACCTTCTTGTCCCACCATTGTGTATTCTTGTTGCCATTCTGGTGCCTTCAAAAAATCAAATGCTAAGTTTAGATTCATTTGAACCAAAATCTTCTCCCTCAATTACCTACGAAGGGTTCTTTCGGGATCTGGGTCAAAATCTTCTAAGTCTCCTATGTGACTCCTCATAAACATGCATCGAATATAAACTTGTGCAACCAAGTCTACACAAACAAACAAAGTAATAATAAAAAAATGTTAGATTAAGAAAGGAATATCCTATATTAATAATAACTAATAAAAATTCAATACCTGGCAACGGCGCCAAAACTTGGTCGTGGATGTGCAAGCATACACAATCAAGTTATAATATAAAGATATCGATACCACGAGTATTGAATTCCACTTATGTACCAATCAAAAATTTCTTTTTCTTATAAAACAAAATATAAATATTTGGTTTTTATATTAATTAAATTACTGAATTAATTACTAAAAAAAACTAATTAAATTAGAGGTTTATCAATGAAAGAAATGAGTACAAGATTTCGACTTCCCCTACTTGATTAAATGTGGACATTACTTAATATGGGGAGATTAATAAAGATAGTAAAATGAAGAATTTTACATAGGAGATGAATGTATAGTTACTTTGAATACTTACCATTCATGTATATAATTAATAGATGATGTTCATT
>JAUMHB010037312.1:0-19666 GCA_032359685.1 Pittosporum tobira | reverse complement strand
TGGTAATATTTTTTTAGCAATAAATTTGTATTTATATATATGTTAGAGGTTTATGTTTAATAATTTATAATTAAAATGTAGTTAAGTGATAATTTCGGTAAATGTGTTGATAATGAAAAATATGTATACTTAAAAATAATGAAAAATCAAATTTACATATCATTAACCGAAATATACAGTATTTAATATTTTAAAATTTATTTTATCATATGAGTTTAGTAGAGTGGTAAACTTATTTATAACTTATTGAAGTGATCGAGAGGCAAAAGTGTCTAAAAAATAGTTAAATATTGAACCAAAATAATGTGATTTGTGTCTTTCATATATATATAGATTGAATCATCATCTAAAATAAATAAATTAATGCCTCTACATTTTTCTACTAAATTTAGCTAGATATATGGTATAATACTAGGGGATCGTTTCATAAATTAAAAATTATTTTAAAGATTATAGTTCTTAAAAAATACTCATTTCATCCCAAAAAAAAATAAGGTCAAACATTTTTTGTAATAATACAGGTACATATATCAATAAAAATATATGATATATCTTTAAAGAATAAAAATTTTATTGGGATACCAAAATTTTTTGTAACTCAAAATATTTATCTCTCAATTTTATTTTTTTTTCTTAATTACGGACTTTAGATATCTGAGTCACTTTTTTGGACGGATATAATATATATAATTGATGTAGCAAAAGTTTGTAATTGCTAAAAAGCAATGATCTTTAAGGATATTATTTTTGTGCCGATTCATATTGTAGGTAAGTTGTAAAGTTGTGGTATATATTATTGATAAATGGTAAATATGTTTTATATATCTTAAAATATTTATTGTTAAATTATAATTTAAAAATGTACCCACAGTGTGAAAGTAAAGTGAGTTAATCACTTTTTTACACGCTTATATACGAGTTATAGTCTTATGTTTACCTGAAAGAATGATTTACAATTTTTGATATTTTTATACTAATTCAATGCAGTTAGACATATTTATTTTAATTAATAATTTAATTTTATGATTATAAATTGATAATTTTGTTCTTGAAATCATTTTAAAAAATCATTTTATTATACAGACAATTGAGAATTTTAATTCTGCAGTAAATAGGTCCATAGGCCATTGTCTTCGTTAAAAGATATTTTCTTTTTTGAATCCCACTTCCTGGCACCTTCCTGTTTGACTATAATTTAGCATTATAGGTCTGTTTGTTTTATTTTATTGAAATTAATTATAATTTATTTTTAAAAATTAATTATCTTCAAATTAGTTATTTTTATTAATTTTTAAAATTTTTTAGATTAAGTATAACTTATACTGTTAATTTATTTGAAAAAAGTAGTCAATATATATATATTTTTAATTTATAACTTATTTTAATTATAAAATAAATTTTAAATTATTTTAAAATAAGATGTGTCAAACAGGCCTATAGTAAGAGAAAGTGAAAAAAAGTAACATGCTGATACGATATTATTGATATTTTAAATTTAAAAAATTATAAATATAGTAATAATAAAATTTAGTAAATCATATTATTTTTAATAAAATATAAACACTCCAGTCACCGAATAAATACCGTTACAAGTATAGCAGACGTGGAAGTCTCACCTAATCTTTAGAGTGTTCATACAGTAGCAGGAGCACATTTAGCCATGAAAAGTGTAAGTATTTATTCAAATTTGTGTGCTATGTAGTGTATCAATTAAATTTAACAGTTATTAAATATATATAATTTATTATTAATTTTTATAATTAATAAATTTAAATATAATACATACATTGAATATGATTTAAGAAAGCAAATGAGACAACGTTTAAGACAATATAAAATTGAAATTAGTCATTTAAAATTGAAAACAAATTTGTTATCTCATCTATTGTTTTAAATATTATACAATCGCTTTATTGTATTTGAATTTATTAATTATAAAATTAATTATAATTTTTTTTATAAAGTACAAACATTAAATTTGATTGAGACAATAAATGAGATAACATATTTGAACTTTCTAAAAGTACTACTCCATCCGTCTTATTAAAATTATAGTCGTTTAATTTTTTACAAATTTTAAAAAACGTGTTTGATTATGAATAAATTATCTAAATTATATTTAATAATATTATAATTTTAAATAGTGAAATAATAGTTGAAGTGATTGATTATAATGTTGACATTATATTTTTAAATTGTGTAATAGTGATTAAAGTAGCTAACTATAACATTATAATAATGAATAAAATGGTAAACAATAATATCAGAATAATAGTTAAAGTAGTGAATCAAATTTAATAAAATAAAAATAATTTAGATAATTTATATTATTAAATATTTTAAAAAATAATATTTCAGTTATATTGAAACGTTTGAAAAAAAATGTTACTTCCTCCATCTTATAAAAATTATAACACTTGTTTTTTTTTAAAGTCTCATAAAAATTATAATTTTCTTTTTTGGAAAATTTGATCATGTAAATTATCTAAATTACTTTTATTTTATCAAATATAACCCATAACTTCAATCATTATTCATATATTTAAAACTATAATATCAATACTATACTCCACCACTTCAATCACTATTCTCCTTTGTAAAATTATAATATTATTACTTTAATAACTATTCTCTTTTTAAAAATTATAACATCAAATAAAATTTTTAAACTCCATAAAAAAATAAAGGTATTATCATATTTTATTAATTAATAGTACCATTACACACATTAAATGCATGTCATATTCTGGAACCCCTTTTAACATTAAATAAATAAGATAAAAAGACCACTGTGTAATAATAATAATAATTATTATAAATACAGTAAGTAATAATACGCGTTGTATTGTGTTATGTACGCTTCTCAGAAGTCTAAGCATTCATCTACAGAGCTCAAGAATTTTACTCATCTGCAGAAGAATACAACTATGATTCCTCCCAACCAAGAGCCAGCAAAAACGTAAAAACTTTGCGTACTTTATCAATCTGTTTTTTGGGGCCAGGTTTCACTCATGTGCTTACATTATGTTTTATTTGTTTATTTAATTTTTTTATTGGTTTTTCTGCGGTTAGGTTTTCATTCTAAGTTATGCGTATTGGTATGTTTTCTTGGTTTTCTTCATGGGGTTTTTACACAAGAAAAATGGGTTTACACCATATTCATATTTTGTTATTTTTAATTTTTTTTTTTAATTTCAACATATGGGTCTTTTGATGTTGTTGTTAATGGTGTTCTTGCATATGGCTTGTAGGGTTTTGGTTCTGTTCTTTGTTGGCGTTTGTATAGTGAGTGTGGTTTCAATTTATTTTCTTACATTAGGCTTTTGTAGTATTTGCGGCTCAATTTTGGGTTCTTGGTCTGTGAAGTTGATGATTTATTGGTTGCTAAGGTCTTTTTAGTTTCACAAATGGGTATATTTTCAATTTTTTTATTCATTATGTTGTTCTCATTTTTTTCGCTTGGTCTATTTTGCCTTTTGCTGTGGGTGAGGCAATCCCATTTTGAAGTTTATTTTTTTATTTGTGTATTTTTTTTTGTTCGAAAAATAATTATTTAATTAATCTCTGTCTTGTTTTGTTATTGGGGTGGGGTCTTCATGTCTCTTGTCATTCTGAATTCATTGGTGATTATTTTCTGTCCTGATTTTGGGGGGGGGGGAGGGGTTGGTTTGTGGGTTGGGAAGGAGGGGGATGGGGTTTTTAGGTGTAACCCTTTTGAGATTGTTTGTCCTAGCATTTTCCTTTGATTCTGTTACATGGCTTCAAGATTTAACAATACTGTCTTGTTTGTTTGGACAACAGTTTGGATGCTTATATACGGGATTATCTTGTGAAGAGGAAATATAATGCTACCTTAGAGGCATTTCAAGCTGAGGCACAAGTATCCACCAACATCAATGGTGAGATAATTTGGAAAATTCAGGCAGAACAGAATGTATATATCCTCTGAAACGTTTTTATAGCTTTGAGCAACTTGGTTGATTTATTTGTCTCATTGGTTTCAGTCATTGATGCTCCTGGTGGCTTTCTCTATGAATGGTGGTCAGTCTTTTGGGACATATTTATCGCTAGGTACAGGATGCAGGTTCCAGGTGCTGGTGTATCTAGTAATGAGGTACAGTTCTGGGTATATTTGCTAACTTTATTTATTTCGTGATTAGTAAAGTTTGTAGTTCGGTTTTACGTCTTGCCAAGGGAGGAGCCACCTACACAATTGAGGGTACTAATATCCCATCAAAAAATCCAAACTTATTCTTGTCTTGTAAATTTTTGATACAGAACCCACAATTTGAAAGATGTGATACTCATAGTTATAACATAATCAAATAAGTATGTCATCTGATAAAATAGTGAAAGTAGGTATCCACTTTCCCAAAAGAATAAAAGTAGTCTACTAAAAGGATTTCCTATGGTTGCTGAAAAATTATTGAGGTCTCCCATTTTGAAATTTGAAAAATCTGGCTCTGCAGTTTTACTTTGTGTTTATGTAAGTGCTTACAAGTTACAACGAGTAAATCTAGATCCTACTTGTCCTTTTTGATGTGTTGCACTTTCCCACATCCTAGCTTTATTTTGTCTACATGGACTGAGCAGGGTATGATATTGCAACAACTCTTTGGATTTAATAGCAAGCGATTTTATTTACTAAGCGTACAGATTGTGGTAGAAATTACTAAAAGATGACTACTATGGTGAGCATTGCACTCTAACAAGGAATGATCTCTAGGTGGGTGTTTCGTTGAAATCAGGAAGAAGTTGTTTGTATCACTTAATAATTTTCTTATACCTGACCAGTCAATTTTAGGTATTATACTTTCTTTACTGTGGGAATATAGTTTTGTTTTCTTCTAATAAGTCAAAGTTACTTTGTTTACTCTATAATTATTACTTTGTGTGTGTTTATGGTTCTGGTAGGGGCAGACTCGAATTGTTCAAGAACAGGAGAAGCAACAGCAGTGGGACCAAAAATCCCCCCACCAGCAGCAGAAGCAGAATATTGCTATACAAGAAGTTCTCTCGCAAAGGAAAAATCAACAGCAAAAACAGCAGCGAAGAGGGCCCACACTACCTCAACATGGAACCACAAGTGACACTCATGCAACGCAACAAGGGAATTCGAATATCTCAACCATGAGGGTTTATCAGGAAGGTTTAAAGCTTCCAGTTGAGAATGATCATTTGGATGATGCAATTGTGAAGGTATCAATTATATTAATGTTTCTATAAGCAATTGCTATTTTATTAATTTAAATTTTTATCTCGGTTCTCTCCATACTTGACATGCTGTATAATTCTCTACAGCCAAGGTTCAGTGACAGTGTGGGTCACCTTTTGGATTCTAATCATGCCACAACAATGAAATCACTTGCAGGCTATTCAAGGTATCTCTTTATATGGATCCAATTATTTTAATTTTCTTTTTCCCTCTTTTACTTCATGAGCAACCAACGGCTTTGGCCTACTGATGTGTTATCATGTTGTGCTTCAATTTTTTATTTATTATTATTTTTTTTTAACCCACAGGCCTACACCGCATGCAACTTCAATTGGCATTTCAGGTCATTTTCATCCAACAAATAGCAAAGGGATTACCAATATTCCATTGAAGGGATGGCCATTAGCAGTGAGTTTTACAATTTGGTTTAGGTTTTCTACAGAAGCTGGTTTATTTTACTGCTTTGTGTTTCCCTTTCTTCAAATAAGTGTATCTTCCTTAATTACAACATTCCAAAGGCACGCTTCGTCTAAACAACCAACTCAATTCAACTTGAACCTTTTGGAGTAGGCACCTTGTCAAAAATGTGACTTTCTAAAAGTCATCTTGGAAAATAATTTGTTACAGCTTACTTCTTTTTTTTGCAATTGGAACGCTATGGGAAGCAAATTCCTATATCTGCAAAGAGGCTGCCATCAATGGCGTTTATAATATTAAGCGTTCTTTCATCTGGGTGCTACATAGGCCCGTGGCTTGCACATATTATTAGGGTTTTAACTTTTTAACACTTAACGCAATTTGTTAAATATGTGCCAATCCAAAAGTATTTGTTAAATATATTATGATAAATTTGATCAACTTGAGTTTTATTTCAATTGGATATCCTCTATCTTCTCTTGTAGGCCCCATTATATTGAGAAGAAACCAGTGAATACTTGGTTCCATTATTTGCTTTATGAACCATATTACATGGGATTTATTCAGAAATCTTTAGACATAGATATGATCATTGGTTTTCCTCGACATCTTGAGTTGTATGATGCAGGACACCATTAAGCAAAGGTTACTTGTGTGGGTTAGGGTGGAACCACATAAGAGATTTGACGCCTCACTAACTGATTTCATTACCTCCTTGTAGCTATTCTCAGGAAGGTAGAATTTTGGTATAGATTGAGGTTATCAGCTTGTACAAGTAGTGATATGCTAGGGTCAAACCTATGATGGAAGGGTCTGTCTGTTCTGTGTAAATACTTTTACATCTGAAGAGAATTATTTTATGCTTGTTTTGGACATAACAAGTCTACAAACTTCTGACATGTATCACTTGGCCATTATCTGACACAGAAAAATTTCAGAATGAAGCCCGAGTTAACATGGTATGTGAGTTGGATTCATAAGATCTTTTATTAGTCTTCAATGGGTTCAGAAAATAATGAATTAACATAGTATTGGAAATGCTTTCACAGTGCCCTTTATAGTCTTTGTTGCATTCAGTTCCATTATATTGTTAGTGCAATTGCGTTCTGTTTCGTTGCTGCATTATGATGCATCTTAGATGCATACATGTGTGAGTTGGGCATCTGCTATGATGTTTGTTTAATCTTTAATGTTAATCCTGCTTTTATCCTTTGA
This sequence comes from Pittosporum tobira, assembly GCA_032359685.1. Classification (NCBI taxonomy): domain Eukaryota; kingdom Viridiplantae; phylum Streptophyta; class Magnoliopsida; order Apiales; family Pittosporaceae; genus Pittosporum; species Pittosporum tobira. Next base: position 12,819 of record JAUMHB010037312.1, on the reverse strand, counting down.
CTAACTATACTATGGCACTTACCCTGCAAATCCCATCAGCAGGGCCAGGATAACCTTCGCTCTAGACTTCAGCAGCAAAATCCTTCGATGCAGTCCCCTCGGGATTTGCATCAGTTTATGTTACAGCGACAACTTATGATGCTTCAAGCTCAGCAAAACTTACCATTGGGGATGCTTCTTAATGAACAACAGAACACGGGAAGGCGAAATGATGGCACATTAATTTCGACCGATGGTTCAATGGATATAGATATGCTTATCAAGGTCCTTCCCATATTTCTATAGTTATTCTCTATTTATATTATTGATAATTCTGTTTGCTGCTTATTTTATTAGTTTCAAGTCTCTGTTTTCATGGGGGAAGCCTTATTTTTGTCGTTTGGAATTTTTTCCTGCAGCAACTACAAATGCAGAATAGTCATGAACTTCAGCAACAATATCAACAAGGTGTGCTTTTTAGTAAACAATCACAAAATTCAAACTACCAAGATAAAACGGTTGGTGCTGGAAGCATTGCGTTGGAAGGTAGCTCGTCAAACTCCATTCATGGAATTTATCAGGTTTGATATCTATCTATATATATGTTGTTCTCTAGGTGATGCATCCTTTTCACCCTTTTTGCTGTTTTTTGGTTGCCAGTTTATAAAAAATCCTGGTATCTTTGTTTTGGCTAAGTCTTTGAGAGTCCCCAATAGAATTTTTGGAGCATGTGTGACTTGTATTTCTGCATTCTTTTCCTCTTGGCTTTCTACTTTAGTTCATGATCGTGTTCTATATTACTTTATACATTTAATATAAAGTCCTTATGGAAGTTGATCATCATTCATCAGAGTCCTTTTGCTGAACCTTAATTTATCAGAATTTCTATGAACATAATTTCCCAAAAACAAATTGGTTTTTGTTGCGGTTCGTCGATTGACTTGGTTTTGTTTGCTCATTCAAGGCTTCAAAAAATCGGACTGGGCAAAAGAGAAAGCGACCAATTTCATCTTCAGGTCCTGCAAATAGCTCAGCAATTGCAAACACTATTGGACCATTCACAGGATCAGCACCGTCAACGCCCTTATCACACACACCAGAGGATATTTTATCAACACCTACCTTGCCACTAAAAGAAGGATTTTCTCAGTCTTCAGATATGCTTGGCAATCATGGTGGGGTAACACTTCTGTCAGCATCAGATCAACGTGTAAGTAATTCCTAGTTACCAAATTTTCTTTCACTGAGAAGCACATAAAAAGGAATTTTGTTCTTGCAATTAGTTTCCCGACTAGAATTAGCTATTCTTTTTACAGCTGGTAAGAATCGCCCTTTATATTGATACTTCCGTAAGGATATGGTTTTAAAGTGCAAGAAAGGAATTCCTTATAACACTCCATGGATATGGGTTTTCAGGCTCGGATGAATTGTTTTGTTGGCATTCGATCTTTAGATGATACAGTAGATACTTATTTATCCCATGATGGTGCAGATCGTGGTGTGGGTACAGGTGAAGATATGACTAAATGCCATTATCTTTCTGTTGGATTTATTACATGTACTTGGAAGTCGAGGGCATTAATTTATTTTTTTATATAATTAGGTATCACTTTCTTGGAAATTGGGAGGATCCACGCAAATCAAGTTGATTGTTGCGACCTGTCATCAGATGGAAAAGTGCTTGTGACAGGTGGAAATGATAAGGTGATTTAATTTTATCTCCTGATTTGCTTTGATTACATCTGATTTTCTTCTTTGAACAAATAATTTGATTTCTTGTTTGATGGAATAAAATTTCTATCGAGACTAGCAGCTTTAGGTTAAAACAGGAAAAAAAATAAAAAAATAAAAAAAGAGGGGGAAAAATGGAAAAAGTAACGGTATGTTTTTGGCGCTTATGTGAGTGAACTGTGAATACCAAACTCTCTGGTAATTTAATGGTGCAGGCTAACATATGGTGCACAGACTCGCTAGAGCAGAAATATATGCTTGAAGAACATTCCCATGCAATTACTGATACTCGTTTCTCACCAACCACACGATGGCTTGCTACATGTTCACTTGACAAAACCGTCAGGGTTTGGGATGTTGAAAATGTTAGTCAACTTTTTATCTCTTTGTAATCATTGGACACAATCAATCTTGATCCTTAACTATGAGAGCCACACCATATACAAAATTTGTCATATTCATATATCATTGATTGAAATGTGAGTCACCTATACATGCAGCCGGGTTATTCGCTACACGCTTTTGTTGGACATTCTGCATCTGTGAGGTCGGTGGACTTTCACCCAAACAAAGAAGATCTGATATGCTCTTCTGATGACATAAACGAGATTCGGTACTGGAGCATCAACAATGCTAGCTGTGCTAGAGTTTTAAAGGTACAGGCTGGTTATATAACAAACTCTTAATTTTAGAATGATAACTGGAATTGAGTATATATATTCTGTTTTCCCGATTGTTCAGGGTGGTTCAACCCAAGTGAGGTTTCAACCTATTATTGGAAGGTATATTGCAGCCGCTGTAGGAAATGGCATGTCTATAGTTGATGTAGAGACCGCACAAACTTGTGGCAGTCCATTTAAGGTGCGCTGATGCTACCATAATTTCTTCATTTAATGCTTAATGGTTTATATTTTCTGAGGAGAATTACCATGGTTGTATAGATAGCCAAAAGCTCATATATTCTGCTAGTATATAAACAAGTGAATAACTATTGACGGAGAAAAAGAAAACAGAGTAGAATATCCTATCACTTGACTATTAACCATTGCTGAATGGCATAAAAGGCTTGAATAAACTTGTTAAATGTCATCTTGAATTCCCCATTGAATATCTGCAGTGATTTTGGTAACTTGTGGTTATCATGTAGGGCCATACTCTGGAAGTAGAATCCGTTTGCTGGGATTTTTCTGGGGAGCTTCTGGCATCTGTGAGTGAAGACATAGTTAAGGTATGGAGAATTGGCTGTGGGGCACAATGTACCCCAATTCATGAATTAAGGTTCTCAGGCAAAGAATTTCGCTGCTGTGTTTTCCATCCCCATTACCCTTCTTTGTTGGTGATTGGCTGTTCTCAGGCAAGTCAAGTTGTTGCTTGCCGATTTTATGCTTGCTTAATTACTTTTATCTCTTCTTTTCCTCTTTTCCTTAATTTATTTTTAATTTTTAATTGTATATTGCTTCAGTAGATGGGCTAAAAAACTTGGGCAACTAGGATTTTATTATGGGGGTGCGGAAGCTACGCTACTGCATAAGCAGTACTGTAAGCAGTCAATCTGAATTATCTGTTTTAGTCTACACGGCTTCATGTGTTTAATGACTGCTTTCCCTACTATCTAAGCAGTAGAATAGGGCCCATTCTCTTCTAAATTCTAATACTGTTAAAGTTATGAACAAAATGCCTCTAAACTTTATTTTTTACACGAGAATTCAGGTGTTCACATGCATAAAAATGGACAGGATACATAGAAGGCAATATCTCCTTCACCTTAACCATGACACTGATGCTTCTGTTGTTTGTGTTGGGTTTCAGTCTCTGGAGCTTTGGAACATGTCTGAGAACAAGATGATGACTCCACTTGGAGAACCAAGTTCTGCTTTAGCGGTATCGGAGACCACTGGTTTGGTTGCTTCTGCTTCTCAGAACAATGATATCAAGATGTGGAAGTGGATCTGATGATAAAACACATACCACCAATACCAATTTAGGCTCATCTTAACGTATACATCTAGTGGGTATATAATATTTATATATAAAAATATTTTGTTGTGTTAAGAGGGGAAGGGGGATTTTTGCACTTCACCGGTCATGGCCCCTTTTAATCATCGGAGGGTCTCGAATATCAAAGTTAAGTCGTACAGGAGTCTAGAAAATTTGGGAAAAACTTTTGGTCGAATCTGTTTAAGAGCTTGTTTCGTTCATACTTTATGAGAAGCTTATGGTATATACTTGCTGCTTTCAAACTATCATATCTTATCTGAGTTTACCTTTCTTGGAGGATCTTGATTTTTGCAATTCTAGCTTTTGGGTGAGCTGATGAAATTTGACCTTTCTCATTTTTGCTTGTTTGTTTATTTATTTTTGTTGGGCTTCTGTTGTTTTTATGCCTTTCCAAGGTTGGGCGCACTAATGACCTTAGCATTAGCTTTAAACTGTACTATCTTTTTCTCCCCCTCCCTCCGTCCGAAGGAGTGGTTATATTTTGATCATTTAATATTTTGTGAAATTTAAAAATTCAAAATTAATGTAAATGGATTTATTTTTTTGTGAATACTTTTGCAGTTATTTATTTTAAAACTATTAGATATAAATCTGTTGATTTTAAAATTGCATACTCTATACTTTTTTAAGAACAGTCACATGATAAAAAATAAATTGTCTTAAAAAAATGTTACATGTATATTAATAAAATTATGTGGTTTGTATTTATATAATATTTATATGAAATTATTTAAATTTTAAGTGATTTAGATTTTCTCTCTCATCAAGTGAGAATTATTATTATTAATTTTTTTAATTTATTGACTTTCGATAGTAATGACTTTGTTAGAGAATAAAAACAATAAATGTAAATTTTTTGGAAAATGTTTAAATAGTAATTTTTTGGTGGGAAGAGGATTGGACATTGGCCCGAATGGTTTAAGCCTGGTCTTGATTGTATTGGGCCGGTTTGATTCAGTCTGCCTCAATTTGGGATGGGTTGGGCTTAATAACACACAGAGATCCAATGCGTTTGTTGTATGTAATTTTTTCCTCGGGATGAGTGTAAAAATCAAAACCAAAACAAAAATTGCCAAGAAAATTTCACTTTCTTTCCAAATTCTCACTTTTGAGAAAAAAAAATAAAAATAAATTTGGAAAGAAAGTTGGATAGAATCTCTTTGTTTCTCTTATTTGCTGTCCTCTCAAAAACTAGCAAACAAGAAAATTTAAATTTATTCAGATTCCAATTTTTTCAGATGACATATTCATGACTAAACATATACTTTCGACCGCAAACGCCGAATGACATTAAATCCATCTTATTTGTTTTTGTAAAACGAACACACACCATATAGTTTGGGTTCATGACTACTCTTAAAAACTCTGGCTTTACAAAATCCAACTTCAAACTAACATACCACCAACAACTGACTATTTAACTTGTGCTGCCAAATTTTTAACAGTTAAACTCAAGCTAATAAGAACATTATTATTATTATTATTATTTTTAGTTGTATTGTTCCACGACTGTAGGTTTACTTAATGGTAAGTCTTTTAATATATATTGAGACAACGTCAATAAGGTCCTAGTCCGATAGCGAAAATTGAGACCTTGAGACCCTCCATTTTATAGAAGTGTTAGATGTTTTAGGTTTGATTTTTTGTTATGCGGTGATTATTATTGTGCATGGGATCATGTTACCATTCATTAGGGGATTCTCTTGTCCATTATTATGAGATTTAATTAATTGGTCTATGTGAGAGTCGAACTCTGATCTTTATATATTTTTTGATGTTTCACTCAAAACATAAAATAAAATAAAATATTGAGGCAAACTCGGTGTTAAACCTAAGTCATCATTATACGCCGCTAACTAAGAAACAAGGATTCTTTCGTAGGTTACCAAATTGCTAATTTCACAAACACCCAATATGATTCATGGATCTTTTTGGATTCTATTAACAGATTCTTTTGGTTGAAAGAATCACCAATAGCGTATCTATCGGTCTATCTATAAGATAAATTCATATAATATTTAATTATATATGTATTGAATCTCAGAATCTCTACTTTCTGAGATTTGTCGAATGGCATCCCCATGTAGCGCATCCTAATCCTTGTTTCTTAGCCCCCAAAAGAAAACCATTTTAGTTAGTGTCACCTTAAGCATGTAATCTTGCTAGTCAAATTAAATTATTTCTTGGAAAATTAAGAGACCGCAACTAATTGCCAATTTAGTTATTAATCTGGACGGCCAACCGGTGAATATTGAAGATGAATTTGTAATAAGTTTTCTGTTACGCCTGTGAGGTCTACGAGGGATCTGTTCACGAATACTAAATCACTGACCCACCAAAAGTCTATACAAAATCATGGATCTTGGAGGCATTATATTGAGTGTAATGCCTCAATATTTTTTAAATTGCACAATATGGGATTCGTTCATTTTTCCAGCATTTTCTTGATCAGTAGTACAGTATCAATGTAAGAATATTGTAGCATTAATAAGTCGATGGTTCCTTGGAAATTCAAGAAGCAAGATTTCAATTGCTCAAGAACAAATCATAATAAAACCTAGCAAGAGGTTCAAACTAAAAAATCAAATGCCAACATGCATGACGAGGGTATACAACTTTTGGGCATCGACATAACAAGTTGTTTGTGAGAACTGGAGGGCCCTAAAAAACGTTTACTGTCATTGTTTCGAGAATTAAACAGGAGTCGGCCGACGGTTAGCTAGCATATCTTAGTTCAAAATATTTTTGTTCCCTCTTATTTCCATTGTCTAAACTGATCGGAGGTTACTGAATCACTTTTGTTCTCCATACAAAAGCTATCCAAGGAGAATAATACCATATATATATATATATATATATATACACCATGGATCTTTTCAGGAGGTTGTGAATCAATTAATGCCGCCAAAGCTCTTGAAATTTAATGAAAAGTTTCGAAGAGAAATTTTTTCCCAACATATATAAAGGTGAGGATCTTACCCAAGTATTGCCTTAATTTAACATTAACTAACTATATAAATGAAAGCTAAAATCTATGCATAATTGAATTTTTATATATTTCTTCTGTCCAAAAGAAGATCCACCATGCCCCAGCCTGGATCATGATTTTGTAAAATAATCTAATTTTTTAAAATTAGTTTCAACTTTAGGTTTTCAATTTTATTTTATTGTTATGAGTTTCCCAACTTATCATCAAAAACAAAAACAAAATATCTTTCTCTTATCTCTCTCAAACTTTAAGGAGGAGTAAGCGAAAGTTACCTATAATTTTCTTGGCTATACTTGCTATCGTCCATTTAAATGTTATTAATTATATGCAAAGTTAAGACCTTACACATTCAGAAATTCTAATACGATGTTCAATCACCAACTACTCTAAATTAAAGCTCGTGCTATTAGAAAAAGAGTCTAGTAATGTATATCTGCAAGGCAAGGATCCTTCAATAGAGCAATGTGATTTCCGGACAATGAAGTTTTTGCAACATTGATACAGATGGCTGTTGCAACATTGATCATTTACTAAAATCATTATTCTACTCTATTATGTAACACGAAACACAAAAATTGAGAGAGAAAATTAAAATGGGAGAATAAGTTCTTATTTATTTTATCTGATTTAGCGAATCGAAGTGGTAAAAGATCGGAACATTGACGAGCACTACCCCGTTAGCCTTATGTTGCGTTTGGTTCATATTCCTTGCGAAGAAGAAATAAAATAAAATTTTACATTAAAATTAATTAAGTTGTGGTTGGAATGAAATAGTTAACTAACCCTATGATTTAAGTTGAAAATGAGAGAATGAAATGAATGAATGAAACTCACATTCTCCAAGATGAATAAACATTAACTTTTCTTTCCCTCATTCTCTTCACTTTCAATAAAATTTTGAAGCTAAAAAACACATTTCCTTCCAACCACCACTTAATTTCAATATAAAATTTTATTCAATTCATTTTCTTTAAAGAATGAGAACTAAACGCAACATTAATTGAGTTAACTAGTCAAGAGTTGTCAGTCAGAGATGACGAAACCATTTTGACAAGGAGATAAAGATATTAAGGATGACTATATTCTTATAATTAACTAGAGAATTGAAATTTTTATAAATTAGAGTGTTGGTTTTAAAGTTTTCCTCTCATGTGAGAGTGCGACTATAGTACACTTATTGATTAAATAATTTATTATTTTATTTATGAAATTATCTATAAATATTAATTTTTTGTACCTACACAACCACAAAGTCAAGAAGAGAGAGAGATAAGAAGGAAGATAAAGTAGATAGGAAGCCAAATTAATGTACATAAACTTCTAGTAGCTTTGTTTTGACATTAAAAGTAAGTGATATTCTCATCAAGAAAATTAATATTTTCACTAATAAGTCCACTTTTTAAGTAAAACATATTTTTCATTTGAACTTTAAATTTGGTTCCAATTGGTAGAAATATTTTTCATTTTTCTAAAATAATACTCCATTTGTTCCACAATAAATATCATATATTAGCTTGTTTTGGATCAAAATAACTATTTTAAAATTAGTAATTAAGCATGAATATAGAATTAATATTGTAAAATATAAAATTTGATATTAGCACTTTATTAGATATAGTTTGTTATGGTCATGGTCTCTTTTAATAAAGCAAATGAATGATGAGATTTATTGATTTAAAACATGACCAATTTGACCCAAAAAAAAAAGTTAGTGGATGACATTTATTTGTGGGAATATTTGTTTGTACTTTCTTTATGGCAAAAGGTTCATTTTAGCTTTTTGAAATTACTAATCAAAATTCTACTCCTTCTATTTCAAAAATAAAGTCTAAAAAAAATTATCCTGAAAAAAAATCACAACACATATATTAATGAAATGTTATAGTTTAAAAGTGTAGAAAATTTATTTATTTGGGATTATTCAAATTTTGAGTGATCTAATTTTTTCTCTCTGTTATCAATTGAGAATTTTCTTAATTTGCATACGTTTGATAGTTGTGACTCTGCTTATAGGATGGAGGGAGTAAATTATAATTTGATTTGATACATTTAAATTTTAAAGTAAAAAAATCTTGTCACTACTATTATTATTAATTTTTTAAATTATATTGATAAAATCAAACTGAATTCATTAATTTAAAATTTAAAATATCATAAATTGATTTTGAAAAGTTAATATACAACATTTTGTATGGGACAAGAGAGTAATAAGTTATGCTTATTGGGACCCCAAAATTAATTTGAGAAATTATTTAGGACTCCTATATTGATTATATAAATATTGACTAAATCTAAATTAATCTTATTATTTTTAAATTTAGAATATTACAAATTAATTTCAAAATATCAAAATGAAAGTTATTTTATAGGATGAAAAGAGTAATAATTTATACTTCTTGGGACTCTAAAATTTCATAAGCTACTTAAAATCGTTAGTATTATCCTATATTAATTGCTTGTCCATGTTATCTCAATTGTCAACTAATTACATAATGTTAGATTATAGTTCTTTTGTCATTAACAATTCGTGATCAAAAATTGCACAATATATCTCACCAAACACGTACGCGTGACAATCTCATAAAAATTTGACATAATTTTTGGGTTTAATTAAAATCTTATAATGACAATAAATTTGTTAAAATATTCGCATATAATTTATTATGAGATTGTCTAGCGTATGTGACTGGTGAAATATATTGTACAGTTGTTGATTTATCTTGGACACACCAAAGTGTGGTTGTATGCCTACCATTGTCAAGAAAGAAAGAAAAAAAAACGCGTAGGAGATTAAAGTTTCTTTCAAAAATATCCTCCAACATCTTGAATTGTTCTATTGATTGAAGTGCATTTACAATTCGTATAGAATATTAAAAATTATTTCAAAAATAACTTTTTTTCAATTCTTCTTTTACGGAAGAAAATGTGTTTAGATATTAGATATTACGAAAAGTTCTAAACATCTAAGAAATAAAGAATTTATATGTCTCAATCTTAACTATCGACCTAAGGTTTTATTGACAAATTTACACTTTGTTAATTAGTAGAGATTAAGAAAATTAATACTCCATGTTAGTTAAAATGTTACTCCAAATATTTCCATTGGTCGTACTGCAAAATGGATTGCGACGCTTCAGACGTCGAGCTGCAAAAGGTGTTTGGTGACGCTTAATAAGTGTTGCACGTATACAAGTAACTTTTTTTCTTTTTTTCTGTTGTTTTTGACCTATTTTATTTCAGCTTCATAATTTTCTTGGTTCAAATATTATGTTCCCATTCAATTGGCAGCAAAAATAGTGATGAAAGTTCTCTCGAGTACAATGAATTTGCATCAGCGTATGGTTTAAACTTATATGACTCCTTCGGGTTAAACATATGAGGATGGTGTTTGAGGTGACCAAATTAAGCAAAACCTAATTTATAGTGTGGGAGCTTCAATCATTTTAGTAAAAGCTTTATTATTTTCTTTATTAATTGCAATACAAAATATTTGCTCAAAACTAATGAATATGTATGGAGTTTGATTTCTCGTAAACAAATAGAAAATAAAATGAGTAATGAACTGAAAAAACCACAGAATTTGCACTAAGCATCATAATTTTCTATTCATTTCCCATGATAATACAACAATGATTATGTATGAATATTTGACTCTCCTAAATTAATCCTCCCATTTGGGTGAGAGTTATGTAATAGTTATTACCATTTAAAATAATCAGAGATCAAAAAATTCATGTATATATGACCTTCCCCAAATATTATTATTTGCTGGATAATTGTGCACCGGGTACGGCGATAAACTAAAAAGATCATGTGCGTCCATCCCTCCCCAAATACTTTTATCTGCAGAATCCTGGAGCACCGGCCACGTCAATGGACTAAAAACATCTTGACTAGGCAATTCGGCTGGAGGGACCAGTGCTAACGGCTGCTGCACTGGATCTACATCTTGCATCGGTGGTGCATTGGCGTCGGACTTCTCAACCTCGTTCCAAATTTCGTCGAACTGGGCCTTTGTTTGATCGTCCGACGGATATGGAATGATGACAAAGGCATTATCGTCCATCAGATCTTTTCCTCCTTCTTCCACGACATTGTTGTTAGAACAAGAAGAAGGGGAAGACAGATCTACCCACTCACCATCCTTTCCTAGCATTTTCAGTTTGGGTTGCTCGGAAACCCAGTTTCTTAGAGTCTGCAATACCATGAAAATTATGAGAGATATATATATTAGTTATTATATTTTTATTATTTGTAACTAAAATAATATTTAGTTAAATTAAATAATTAAACGATCTTATGTGTAATACTGACCGCCGACATTTGAGCCACGTGATGTGGTGTAGTTTTTGGAACGACGCCTAAGTAGACGTACTTTTCTACCTCCTCCCACGACCGTAGCTTCATTCCGGTCTCCAAGTGGCTGTAGAACTGCAACAGAAGATATATAAATTACGAGTTCGTGATCCTCAAACATACTAATTAAATAAAGAAAAAAAAATATCAAATAACAATATATTAAAAATAACAACATGCAGATTTACCATATCGATTTTGCCGGATTCCTCCGCTCGTTGGCGAGCTTCCGATTTCCAGCCCATCAGTCTCTGAGCCAAAGGACGCCAACAATCCTTGCTCTTGCGACCTGGAATTGTGTTCACAAATACCTTTGTCTCCTGTTTGTACATTGTCACAAACTCAAAATATTAATTAATACACGGACTAGTTTGTAATTGGACTATTTACTGAATGATATAGAGTACTAGTTACTTGACTAACAGAAAATGTATTATATATATATATATATATATATATATAAAATACTATGATTTCAAAATTATTTTTTAAAAAAAAAATAAATAAGAAGCTAGCTAGCTAGAGAAGATTTGAGACATGAATTTAATTACCTCATCATTCCATGGAACACAGTCTTTGGGGAGTATCAGGTCAGCTATGACTGAAAAGCCCAAACTCTTTGTGGCTGTTAGTTTTCTTATCTTACGCTTAGGTCCCAAACCTCCTGATGCCGACGGCTGCTGCAGCAATATTAAAATAAATAAATAAATCAAGGTCAAAGATTCTGTTGAAGGCTATGCACATATATGCCATTGTTTCATTTCATCAGACATAAGTTTCACTTATTTTTCACCTGATTAATTGGCAGTGGAGTGCATTCGGATAATTGAACTGGGGCAGGTGTATCTTCCAGAAAACCCAGAGGCGGTGGAGGAGGAAGTATATTCAGATTTGACCTTGATTCCATTAGCTGCATCTAGAACCGTATAAATAAATTAATATATAAAACACGCGCGTGCGGACACACAAATATGAGAAAGAGCAGATATATATTAAATTCTTGGGTGGTATTTATACTCTATATTTTATCACTTGCAATCCATTAGTATTAGATTAAGAATTTATGCAAATTTCGTAGTACATTAGAATTTAATGGAGAAATTTGGATTGTCAACATCATTTCTTTAAATTTTATACATCTTTACCTGATTAGTTAGCTGCGCAGGGTATGCGGACAACGGACGTGGGGCAATAACAACTTGGGTATGGCCCTGAGATGGCTCACAGACAGAATCTCCATGGAGGTTTCTTGAATTGAAGGAGGCCATTTTAGTATATCTAGAGAGAGAGTGAGAAGATCTGAGAAGGATTAATTAGGGTTTATTAGGGTGTTACTGATAGATGGAGCAATGTGGGTGGTGGATACTAGGTTTGCGAATGGGCGTTTTATATAGAGAGACGAACTCAACCAAATAAGAAAAGGAAAAAAAAACTTTGTAGGCATGAAAATCAATATACCATTGGAATAATCCCATATTGCTATTTTATTACTATATATTACGCATTGGTAAAAGATAAGCATCGATCAGGTGCATTATGTTTTTTTCTTTTTTTCTTTTTTGCTAAATTAAGAGATGATAATTAATGAAATATATTTATATATATTCTCATAACTGTATTACCTAAAACAATATATCCTACAATATATATTGTTTATGCATGGGGTCACATTATCATGAAATTTACTTATACATAATAATAATAATAATAATAATAATAATAATAATAATAATAATAATAATAATAATAATAATAATAATAATAAT